>JAMYXO010008271.1:0-11052 GCA_033310375.1 Conus canariensis
GTTCTCATTCAACGCCTTCTTCCTTGCGCTGAACCCTACCAAGTGATCTGAAGCGATCAAAGCTAAGTGAATTTTCATTGTTTTATTCGTTAAGGTCTCACCTGATGAAGACCTAAGAGGTCGAAACTAGTTGTGTTTCGTCTTGTGACTCGTTTGTCCACGTTCTCTGGGCGGTTCGCTAACATTTATTTAAGATTTGTTTAGATTTCCGCCTGCAGTCCTCTCGCTTTGCAACTAGACTGAAGAATTGTTAGCCTGCACTTGTTTTCCCCACATACTTAACTGTTCTGCTAGATGGGAATGGAGCAAAACATCCAGCCCGTCATCTTTTGCTGTGCAATCAAAAGACATGAATTTGTCTCTGTGGTCTGACAGCACACTATCAACAATTTTATTTTTTTATTATTTTTTTTTTTAATAATTTTTTTGCTGTTCCAACCTCTGCGCCACCTCAGAGGCAGTGTACCCACGCCGCTCATTCTGACACCTGGTCCACAACCACAGCCCGGTTGGCCCCGCCGCAGCCCCGGCACCGGCAATCCACAGGGAGCAGTCAATGTCAACCATCAACAAACTTCCCATATTGTGCAATGATGGAGTCACAAGCCCCCACTTCTACTCTGGAAGCTTCTGATAAGATGTTCAGACACCTACTCAGTTTTTTTTAATGTTTTTCTCTTTCTCCTTTTCTTGAGAAATTTGCCTTGGGTCAAGCCACCCAAGAAGTCTTATCAAAGGATACGTAACGGGTGACTTATCCACGATCTTCTTCACAGTGTGAAGAAGGAAGTCCTTGCAGGCACCTCTAAAGTCTGATTTCTGTCTGATCAGATGCCACACCAGATTTCAGCAGTTGCCTTTCAGCAGCAAATCCTACAGAAACACTGCCTAAATCCTTCTGATTCTGAGGATTGGTTAGCTCAATCTTCACCATTGCAGATAGGGAGGTTGCATCTTTTTTCATGACATCTGACTTATAAATCTTTCCATTAGTACTTTGAGCATACAGCCTAAGTCACTGCCTATGAAAGGGAACATTGGTTTGTCAGTCTGGTAGACAGTGAGGAAAGGTTGAATCTCCCAGGCTACCATAATGAAAAAAAGTAGCTTTGCTGTCAACAGTGGATCCTTGACTGCTTTCTGGACCACCTGAAATGATCTGTTGTTTGGCTCAGTTACACTGTTGGATTTGGCAGCAGCACAATATGCCACAACATGTGGAATAAGTTGAATTGCTCTTTCAGCTGGTTGAATGTTTTCCAGCCATCTATGACTGCAGAACTTCAAAGGGAAAACATTTACACCCGTCACAACTGTGAAGTCTTCACGGCGGGCAGGGCAATCCAGGAACAGTGTGTACAGCTTGGACAGGATATCATCTATATCCCAACCAGCAGCAGTACAACCAGCTCTGAAGGCGTTGTGCAAGATGTGTAGTCCACAACTCCCTGTCTGAAGCATCTTCATACTTGACTGCTTACTCAGGTCCTTCTGTATCTCATCATATACCTGCACAATACAAGGAAAGTACAGAAACTAATAAATGTGGTCCTGATTTATGTGGGTTTTTGAGTGTGTGCGAGTGTGTGTGTGCGTGTGTGTGTGTGTGTGTGCATGTCTCATGAGTGAATGAGTGAGTGTGAGTGTGTGTGTGTGTGTGTACATGTGCAGGTGTGTGTGTGTATGTGTGTGCACACATGTGCAGGTGTGTGTGTGTGTGTGTGTGTGTGTGTGTGTGTGTGTGTGTGTGTGTGTGTGTGTGTGCATAACCTAATATATAGATTTCAAGTTTTTTGTCCAACAAAAATAAAGGAAAAGCAAATAAGAAAACTATGTATACCACTCTTAGAAATAGTTAACCGATGCTAATTTTAAAAACTCGTATACAATAAACAAAAGTGAACTTTAATAAAGAATGAGGCAGTCCATAGGAAAAAAAAAACAGCATTACAGCCATTAGAAGCTAGCTGTCGAGAAGGTGTGCACACACACACAACATTAAAAGACTGGAGAGAGAGAAAGAGAAAGAGAGAAAGACAGACAGACAGACATATAGATTCCACTCATGAGCAGCTGAAAGCTATCCTCATTTCATTACAGAAATAACAAGCTCATTAAATAAGTACTTCAAGTACAGTAGTAGCAGTAGTAGTACTACTACTACATTAAAACAAGTTTCTAAGTGCCAGTCACCATGATCACAAGTCAACAGTCATGTAAATTTTAAAATTTCCATGAATGAAAATAAAGGCTTACATATGTGGGGTAATTTTGAGTACTTTACATGTGGGACTTTGAGTGAGGCAGAAGTGAAAATATGAGAAAGGGAGTGAAGGGCCTAAGAGTGGTGCTTATACTAGGATTGTGTGTGTGTGTGTGTGTGTGTGTGTGTGTGTGTGTGTGTGTGTGTGTGTGTGTGTGTGTGATTTATCTACAAGTCCACAAGTTTCCTTTCAAACCTGAATGCACAATCTTACCTTCCAGTTGACATTTGGTCCATCCATGGATATCTGTAGCAGTTTTCTGTGTCCCAGCTTAGTGATGATGGGTTCCAACAATTCATAAATGTTAGTGGCATAAGCATGGCCCAGAAATTCTGAAGTCAGGTATTCACTTCTCACCATACCATCAGTCCAAATGTGCACATGTATATCAAGCTGTTTAAGCTTCAGTTCTTTGTTTAGACTTTCATCAAACAACAGCACGTAGTTTGATTCTTCTTGTGTTCTTTTTTTCAGCAATGAATGAAAGTTAGGTGCAATGCCAAATGTCGCCAAATACCTCGATTTTCCCTCACTACACTGAAATCCTTTGGCGATTTGACTAGCTGGAAACATTGTTTGAAAAATCTGAGAATTCTGTTCACAAGAGATGAAGCTTTGGTGCGCGTTTACAGTGTGCAGTGTCCACAGAATTTCAGATTTCAGCACATCTGTCTTTGAGCAAAACGAGTCCACTGTGGCTGAAGAGCTGGTACTGGATTTGCTCACAGATACATCATGATCAGGATTTAATGATGACACAACATTCGTGTTCGACACTGCTGCTGCCGTCTTGTTCGTAAGAAAGTACGAGATGGGTATCGCTGCTGAAGATCTCGCCGCCAGTAGAGCCACATGCTTTTTTCCTTTGCTGTGGCTAGCCAGGGCACTCTCGCCCATTGCTCGCACATCGAAACTTTTTTTGCAGACTGTGCAGTAGCAGGCATGTTTGTTTGCTTTGTCTTCTCTCGCCCAGTCAGTAAACTCGGGTTTATCCAACCACAGACGGTTGAAAGCACATTCCCCCCATGCATTTCCAAGCTCCGTTCACAATGAACTGAACAAGCTGGAAGCGCAAGACCTTTTCTTGGCGCATGCGTAGTATTTAAAAATTGCGGAAGTTACAAATTATCTCCCTTGGTTCATTCTTTAGCAGACGACAACGCGGGATCGCGATGATGTAAAAATTTTGAAAATTTTTCATCAACCTGAACGCAGAAAAATCAAACTGCCGTTTTTTTTTTTCTTGCCACATTAAATTTTTTTTGGAGACGATGGTTTGATTTTTAAGGGTTTTCAAGGAGGTTTGGTCAACATAACCACATTTTATTGATTTTCAAGGGGTTTCAAGCTCTTGAAATTGGCTCTCAGAAATCAAGGAATTTCAAGGAGCATACGAACCCTGTCTGTATATATAATTTTCAGCCAAAAGAATTATCAGATCAACTACAGTATCAGTGTTGAAGTTAAAATCTGTTCCAAATAGTCCTATATTTTCTGTGAAATATAAATGATCTACATTTGAACATTTCTCTTTCAGAAGATTTTCCAGTGTTTTCCCAAATTCATGTACGTATTTGCATCTCCAGAAGACATGCTCTATAGTACCTTTCTCATTACTGCAGAAATTGCAATTTTGATTTTGTACAACTATTTCTTTAAACACCACGTTAGTTCCTATTATTCTATGTACTGTCCTTATCTGTAACCATTTTAAGTTTTATATCTTTAATCTGCTGAATCTTTGAGTAACAAAGTTTCCAAGGTATGTCTCGGTTGAGCTTTCAGACCATTTTGTAACGCATTTCGGTTTCCAGTTAAACTTGATTAATGTTTTATAATATATCTGGGTGCCTTTTGACATTAAGCATATCCTTCCTAAAGCTGCGTTGTGCTCTGCCATATTGCGATCTTGAATATTAGTATGTCCAACTTTTCTTAAATAATTCTTTATTGATGCTGTACATCCCATGCATGACAAAAAGTTTATCTGTATGTTGTATCTTGCTCTGAATTCATTAAATGTGAGTATTTCTCCGTTATTGTTTATTAAATCAGAAATTGTTTACTTTTTTTTCATGCCACACTTTAAACTTAACGGTTTTATTCCCTATTCTAATGTTATCATTATAAAGAATTGGTTCGGCTAGTACTTCCTGAGTGGTTTCTGGTTTTACTTTATAAAAAAATTGTCTATATGAGGTATCATTTATATTTTAACCACTTCTGAAACTCATGAAGACAGCTTGCAGTCTGAACTCCTTAATGAAGTGTGGCGACCAGAATCAGTGCATCTACCTTGATGGAAAACTAGACTCTTTTTCACTTCAATCAAAAACTTCTGTGGTCTTGTTTATTCCCGCAGAAAGTTCTGCCTGCAATCCTGTATCACAAGGTGGAGGGGTGGGAGAGCCATGTGTGGGTGAGGTAGAGGTTACTGGTGTTCCAGGTATGCGGCTTGCCTCAAATTTAAACTGTGAAGTTATAAAATGATACTTGGATTTAAACTGTGAACCCCATATGTGTGGTTCTTGAAGAGTAAAGACACATTTCAATAAATATACTAGGAGAATGAAGATTATTAAATTCTGGGCACAATTTCTAGTGAAAGCAAAAATAATCAGTCATGTGAAATGTATTGATTTTTGTTTCCTTTCTATCAAACAGGTTCTAATAAACCTTATATACAATGCACTGGGTTAACAAGCACAAGAAAATAGCAATCTCCTGATTATCATGTATCGGGTGTGAAAAATCAGGTTTGTGAGATCTGTGGGCATGACTATTTAGCCGAAATAAATCAAGATCAAATCTGTCATATAAAGGAATGTTAGAACAAAATGTAGATTGAACAATGTTCATTCATTACGCCTACTTGAATTAACAAACTGGTGTTCTGTCACACAAAAAAGAACCAGAATCACATCACAAATTGCCCATCTGAAGTGGCCTTTCAGCTTGCCTTAACTGACAAGATGAAAGCGCAAAAACTGTACAAGTACTTGTAATTAGGAAAATTCTTTTTCTTTTTTTTTTTTCTTTTTTTTTTGCAGGCATATAAATACATGTCTGTTTACTTTAACCATGCGATTTTAGTGAATTTTGTTCCCATGAATGGAGGAAATATGACTAATTTACAAAAAATTCAAGACGAGATTCTTGCGTGGTAATTGCACTTGCAGATGCGGGTAAGGTAAGGTATGCTGCATGTAACGTAGCCGACTTCAAGACGAGATTCTTGAGTGGTAATTGCACTTGCAGATGCGGGTAAGGTAAGGTATGCTGCATGTAGCGTAGCCGACTGCAAGACGAGATTCTTGAGTGGTAATTGCACTTGCAGTGCGGGTAAGGTAAGGTATGCTGCATGTAGCGTAGCCGACTGCAAGACGAGATTCTTGAGTGGTAATTGCACTTGCAGATGCGGGTAAGGTAAGGTATGTTGCATGTAGCGTAGCTGACTGCAAGACGAAATTCTCGAGTGGTAATTGCACTTGCAGATGCGGGTAAGGTAAGGTAAGGTATGTTGCATGTAGCGTAGCCGACTGCCAAGGGAATACCAGGGATGTCACCGATTTGAAGTCAACTCACAACAAAACAAAACAAAAAAACTCATTCACAAAACTTTTAAAAAACAAAAGAGGAAAAACATGGACACAGCACCGACTTCTCTTTTAATCATTTTCTTTTTTTCTCCCCAGTTCTTTTTAAAATTTTGTGCAGCAACATGTTTTCTCTTTTAGTCATTTTTCTTTTTACCGGTTCCTTTTCAAAATTTGTTCACCAATATATCTTACCAACTTCTCACAACTAAATACAGAAAAACAGTATCTGTACACATGACTACATACACACCAAACCATAACTTACACTAGTTTACTGAACAAAATTTGGTGAAATTTCAAGGAGGGGGTGGGGAGTGGGGGTGGGAATGTTGCTTATAGCCTAGCCGACCGCAAAGAGTGAAGTCAACTGACAAGACATTAAAAATAAAACAAAGCAAAAAAAAATCTTCACACAACCCTTTAAAATACACCTAATATCATTTCAGAACCTTCGTTAAAATCTTTCTTCGGTAAAATCTTAGACCAGATGAAAAATGTTTATCTCTTTCAGAAGAAATTCAAAGATCACATCAGGTGGGACATCTCTCAGCGGGGGTAATCGGTCAAAAACAGCGACAAACTGACTTCAGAATTAATTTGATTCTGTGGTATATTTTACAACTAAACAAAACAACAGCAAGACGTGGCAGCTAAAAAGCTAACTAAAAAACAAAAAAAAAGATTCCTACCAGTGATAACGCACAGCTCTGGTACAAGAAAGATATTGCCACATTCCCCTCTGCGTCTGTCCCTGGCTTTTGCTCTGGTCACCAGCAGTGGCTGATTTCTGTTCCGGATTTGCACATTGTATTGCTGTCAACAGAAAGATGCACAAACACAAATCTTAAACATCAGAAAATTGTGATCATATCTGAAACTTAAATTTTCTTATAAACAATTGTAACAAACACATTTCGCATCCATCTGTTACCTTCATAAATGAGCACGTGGTAATGGTACACGTAATGTTGGTTATAGCCCAGCCAACAGCAAAGGGCCGTATCAGGGCTGTCAACACGAGATAAGATAATGTTGCTTATAGCCCAGCCGACCGCAAGGGGCCACATCAGGGCTGTCACCACGTTAAAATCAACTCACAGGTCATTAAAAAAAAAAAAAACAAAAAAAAAAAAAACAAAAAAAACAACCTTTCACACATCTCTTTAAATGACATCTTCTAGAAACGCACCAGAAACTTCATTAAAAATCTTTCTTCCGTAAAATCTTAAATCAGATGAAAAATGTTAATCTCTCTCAAAAAGTCAAGGATCACGTCAGGCGGGACATCCCTGAACAGGATCTTCATGGACTCCGCTGTAAAATGTTTGTGTCTCACATCGTGCAAGTCCCAACACTCTAAAAGAATATGTTTCATTGTGAGTGGCACATGACATGGAATGCACCATGGAGCTTCTTCACTCTTTAAAAGGTAGGAATGAGTAAAATACGAATGGCCGGTGTGCAGCCGGCACAGAACCGTTTCCTCTTTACGACCACCAGACGTAGATGGGAGGAACTCCTTAAGGTTTGGACGGATCTGAAAGAGTTTGTTATCCGTCTGGGTATTCCAATCCTCCTGCCAGAGGTCTTTCACATAATCATTAATTTTGGGTTTCAGATCTGAGCAGGGGATATATATGTTGGACAATTTCTCTCTTGTGGCATTCTTGGCTAAACGATCAACCATTTCGTTCCCTCCGATGCCAACATGACCAGGAACCCAAGCCAGAGTAATGTTGTAACCATCCACTTTCAACTTGCTAAAAACTTCAAAGAAATGTAAAAGTTCTGGATGCAGAAGGTTGCGGCCAGCTATGGCCTCCAAAGCTGACAGCGAGTCTGACAGAACCAGAAAGTCCCTCTTAGTGGATTGTGAGATTATCCTCAACGCCAGATAAGATAAGGTAAGATAATGTTGCTTATAGCCCACCTTTCACACATCTCTTTACAAGACATCTTCTAGAAACACACCAGAAACTTCGTTAAAAATCTTTCATCCGTAAAATCTTAAATCAGATGAAAAACGTTAATCTCTCTCAAAAACTCAAAGATCACGTCAGGCGGGACATCCCTGAACAGGATTTTCATAGACTCGGCTGTAAAATGTTTGTGTCTCACATCGTGCAAGTCCCAACACTCTAAAAGAATGGCCGGTGTGCAGCCGGCACAGAACTGTTTCTTCTTTACGACCACCTGACGTAGATGGGAGGAACTCTGTAAGGTTTGGACGGATCTGAAAGAGTTTGTTATCCGTCTGTGTATTCCAATCCACCTGCCAGGTGTCTGACCTAATCGTTAATTTTGGGTTTCAGATCTGAGCAGGGGATATATATGTTGGACAATTTCTCTCTTGTGGCATTCTTGGCTAAACGATCAACCATTTCGTTCCTTCCGATGCCAACTTGACCAGGAACCCAAGCTAGAATAATATTGTAACCATCCGCTTTCAACTTGCTAAAAAGTTCAAAGAAATGTAAAAGTTCTGGATGCTGAAGGTTGCGGCCAGCTATGGCCTCCAAAGCTGACAGTGAATCCGACAGAACCAGAAAGTCCCTCTTGGTAGATTGTGAAATTATCTTCAATGCCAAAACCAGAGCAGTAAGTTCAGCAGAATAGACAGAAGCAACTGGAGGGATATGTTTTAACAGTATCTGAGAAGGAGCACCAGGGCAATAGGCTGCACAGGCCACTCCATCTTCAGACTTGGAACCGTCAGTGAAAATTTTCTGACAAGATGGGAATTTTGAACAGAGGTCAGCATATAAGGCCTTGTATGCCAGAGAGCTGGCAGACTCTTTACGAAAAGCTGCAAGATCAAAATGAATCTCTGGTGTGAAAAAGGTCCACGGAGGCTGATCTGGAAACTTGGAAAAATCCGACACAACTCCTAGGTCTAGACCTGCATTCCGCACGTGAGGCTGCATACTAACACCAAACGGCGGAATACAGTTAGGATTGGTTTCGAATTTGCTTTGAAACTGGGGGTCAAAGACAGTCATAGGCAGGATTCTGCGGTTCTGAGAACAGTCTGATATAGTAATTTAGAGACATTTTCAGCCTGCGGTTGGACAGTGAGGGTTCACCTGCCTCTGCATACAAGTTGTACACAGGGGTGGTGCGGAATGCTCCAAGACAGAGACGAAGCCCTTGATGGTGGATAGGGTCCAAGAGTTTTAGGTAAGAGGGTCTTGCAGAGCCGTATACAGCACAACCATAGTCCAGTATGGAGCGGACCAAGGCTCTGTAGAGGTGCAGCAAAGTTTTCTTATCAGCGCCCCAGTCAGTGTGTGCTACGACCCGCAGAATATTCAGAGCTTTCTGGCAAGAGGTTTTGAGGTTTTTGATGTGGCTGAGAAAGTTGAGTTTTTGATCAAAAATAACTCCCAGGAATTTGGCTTCTTTTACAGATGGAATGGTGGACTTATCCAGACAAATTTCAGGATCAGCAAAAAATTGATGAAAATTGTGAAAATGGATTGACTGAGTTTTGGTACGTGAGAAGGTAAACCCGTTTTCCTCGGCCCACTGTTGGATCTTGTTGACACAAAGTTGGAGTCGACGCTGTACACTGGCGTAAGAAGCTCCAACTGCGTACAGCGCAAAATCATCAACGAACAGAGAGGACTCAGAACCCTGGCTTACCGATTTAACAATATCGTTAATTTTAATGCTGAAAAGGGCTGGAGAAAGGATACTCCCTTGCGGTACACCCAACTCCTGCCCATGGATATCAGAGAGTGTGGTGCCAACACGCACCTGGAACTGTCGATCAGCCAGAAAGTTTTGAATAAACAGAGGCAGGTGACCACGAAAACCAAGTTTGTGCAGGTCCATAAGGATTCCTGATTTCCACGTGGTGTCATACGCTTTTTCGAGGTCGAAAAAGATAGCGACCACATGCTGTTTATTGACAAAGGCGTTGCGGATGGTGGTTTCCAGACGGATTAAATGGTCAACTGTCGAGTGGTACTTCCGGAACCCACACTGTTCACTGGCCAAAAGGCCATCGGTTTCCAGCTTCCACATCAGACGGGAGTTGACCATCTTTTCCATCAGCTTACAGAGGCAGCTAGTCAGAGCTATTGGATGATAGTTGGAAGGGTTGGTAAGGTCCTTTCCAGGCTTTGGAATTGGAATGATCAGGGCTTTCCGCCAGGAGGGTGGAAAGTACCCTGTGGTCCAGATATGGTTATAGACTTTGAGAAGGGTCTGGAGACAGCTTTCTGGAAAATGTTTCAAAACCTGATAATGAATATCATCCAGACCAGGGGCAGAATCAGTGCAGGTTTGCAAAGCTGTTTTCAGTTCATTGATTGAAAAAGGAAGATTGTAGGCTTCAGAGTTATCTGATGTGAAATTGTATGAAGATTTCTGATTTCTTTGTTTCTTAAAAAGGCAGCAGATTTATTTGAAGATGAGGAGTTCTGTTGGATGGTGGAGGCCAACAGATTGGCAACAGCTTGTTTGTCAGTGATCAGAGCATCGGCAAGTTTCAAGTGATGAATGGAGGGGTTGGTGTTTTTCCCTTTGATTTTTCTGATGATGTTCCAAACTTTTTTCTTTGAAGTTTTAGATGTCAGCCCGGAGCAGAAGTTTCTCCAAGACTGACGTTTACTGATTTTGAAAGTGTGTCTCAATTTGGCGTGGAGTTTCTGATGGGCTCGAGCGTTGGGACCTGAAGGTCGTTGGTATACCCGACGTTGAGCCCTTTGTGTATGTTCGAGATGTGTTGGCAGTCAGAATTAAACCAGGGTGTTTTGGGCATTTGGAGTTTATTGGAAGACATTGGAATACAGGTTTTAGCACACTTTATCACAGTGTTAGTCAGAGATTCAGCTGGGTCTGGACTCTGAAGAAAATCAATTTCCTGGAATTCTTTCGAAATATTGGTGGCAAAAAGATCCCAGTTGGCCTTCTTATAATTAAGATGTTGTGAGACAGAGGCGGTTTCAGTTAATACGGGCTGTAGAAGAACAGGGAAATGGTCACTTCCGTGTAGATCGTCATGGACAGACCACTCATAGTCCAGGACCAGCGAGGGGTCACAAATCGACAAATCTAAACACGAAAGTAAACCTGTGGAGGAGTGGAGGTAAGTTGGAGCTCCATCGTTCAGACAACACAAATCAAAGTCAGACAGGACATCCTCAAGAAGCAGACCTCTGGATGACGAACTGACACTACCCCAA
>JAMYXO010008272.1:0-5000 GCA_033310375.1 Conus canariensis
TTTTTACCTCCCTTTTTTTTTTTTTTTTTTGAATGAGTGAGTGTGTGTGTGAATATGTGTGTGAAAACTTTCCACAGTTAGTCTTATTATGATCATATGATCATAACTCACCCAGAACATTGTTTACATGTGGTCCCGCACCCACCCACCCACCTCCTTTGTGTGTGTGTGTGTGTGTGTGTGTGTGTGTGTGTGTGTGTGTGTGTGTGTGTGTGTGTGTGCAACACATGATACCCTGTTTTTCATTGATCACTGCTATCTTCTCTCAACAAACAGCAGCATATTGATGCCAACACATTATTTCACCTGTTACAATGAACATCATCCCACAGCATTGTTTACTTTTTTAAACAACACTATTTATGTGAACCTCCCAACCTCCCACACCCACCCCCCAACCCATAGTGGATGAAGAGATATGTCACGGTCGCTAAGCCGGACGGCCCCTACCACCCCTACCCACGCCTATCACACCCTAGGTCAGACAACACAGCACACTAACACAGTTTTACAATCACGCACGCTTCTTTATTTCACACACACTCCATGGCGCCACCACTCACGCACATCCCCAACTGCACACAAGTATCCCAATTCCCGCTGACTCACCCTACTCTACTATAAAGACCTGGAAGACCCTAACCTAACCTAAAACACCAGTTGCGGTATATCACTGTGACCTGGGGACACAGCGATAGCCCGCACACATGGTGACTAACTACTAGGGACAAGGATTTACCAAAGGGACTCTAATCTCTTAACGACCACTACCACCCACACCTCTCCCCAGGACTCACCCTTCTCTTTTAACCCGGGACCACTACCAAACTGGTCGCTGCGTCCCTAAGGGAGGCAACGACAAGTACCCTACACTGTGCCGGCCACTACGTCCTAAAAGGAGGCAGTAGCTAACACCCCTAACCCTACTACCTAACGCTACACCCCTTCTATCACAAACATGGGACAACCCATCCCGGCCCGGAAAGCTCCCGTCCTCGGCGCTGTATGCGGCCCCTCACAGGCTGACACCTCCCCGGAAGACTCTGCACCCCGGCGCTGACCCTGGCTCCTCCGCGGGCCGACACCCTCCCCGAAGACTCTGCACCCCGGCGCTGACCGTGGCTTCCCGCAGTCTGACTCCTCCCCGCGATGGGCACGACACCCAACGCACACACACCAGACGCCCTCTCGACGGGTCCGGGGCTCGTAGGACGCCTCCTCCTCTGAAGGCCCCGTCGGACACTGAGGGTGAAAAAAGGCCTGGTGCAGCGCCCTCTCACAGGACGCCTGAACAGGGAAGAGGAACCAGTGCCGGAGAACTCCCGGAAGAGCACCGGTAGCTGGAGGAGAGCTGCCCCACAGAAGGCAGCCGGCCTGGGTGGTCTCCCTCTCCCGGGAAAACAACAGGTACTGGAAAGCGCCGCTCACCTGCCGGCACGCGGCAGTAGACTGAGGTGGTCTGGCCCCAGCCTCAGGACGGAACAGGATACCTGCTGACACAACTGTAGGCCCCTACTGTAATGTTGCTACTACCCGAGTCATCAAGGCACACAGGCTACTTGGTAAAGCTTTAACTCTCCATCTCCCTTGCCTACTTCCCACTCGGGCATGAGAGTGACCCCATGAATTTCGAACACATCCCCCAACCCATTACTCACTTTGGGGTTATCAGACCCATTTCATGCCAACCCTTACAACAGCAGTAAAACAATATTCTCTCTGAGCCAATCCACGCTATTACATATGAAATTATGAATCACACACCCAAATCTCGGAAAAGAAAAGAAAACTAAGCGATCCCAATGCGGACTTCACGGGTCCCCTTAGGACATACTAAATAATCTAGGAAATGGGCAATTTCACAAGGAAACGTCTCCACACAATAACCAGTAGTAATACACATCTCTCAGAGAAAAAACTTATCAATTTCATCGGTTTACAGTTCCAGCATGTTCACACAAGAGAATCGGCTCGCAGCCACAATCCTTCACATTATTACCCCTCTTTGCACTGTCAGTTACAACCATATATCAAAAACATGATTTGTTCGCCAAAATTTCCATCCAGCACCTCACTCTCAGGTCATCTATTGTCAGATAACCCAGTGGTTAATCTTTGTTATGCCAACACAACCACACTTCATACAATATTACATGCTGCACATCATCCGTTTTTATCCTATCAACTGCTAAGCTACCCGTCTTAAACTTTACCTTTCCCTTCTTTCCGACTACTAAAATTCATAATGGGACAGTCTCCCCACCACCTAAGATATCTTTCTCCAACCCCGTTCTGTCACAAACACATACATCCCTGCATGTGTGACGACTGTCACTTGTATTACAAAAACTTCTACCCTATGGACTCACTGTCCTGTACCAAATGCGTACGTCACAGATACAGTCCGCACGCGCACGACACCCGCATCGAGAACCCTAACTCGTAACGAAAGTGAAAAGACACCAATATAAGTTGAAGGTTACGACCGTACCCCAGTATAAACCACTCGACCACAAATTGGCCTTGGCTTTACTACACAGTTAACCGATTCCAATGCTGTGCAGGTCAACTGCGAAATCGTAAATCAATTTCAACGAACTATTACTATTTACGACTGAAATTGAGCACAATCCCTTTATGATTCACGCAGACACATCCGCACCTGACTCATATTATGATCCTCAACAAAAAGCAACTTCGTATTACCTTCTCATTGAACACACGGAAATTAACATACTAACCACAAACAATATCTACATCACCGCCCATCAACGGTTATTATATCGAACCCACATTGTCTATCCAAACTGTCCTGAGAAAATCGAACTCAGGAACCACTATGTACATAACTTACAAAAATATACAGGAAAGAGTGACAACTCAAACCGGCTGACAACAAATTTCAATCACGGAACCAAGACGACATCATACCAGACAACCAGTATACGCAACGAACATAATACAACTAATCGCAACATGAGACAACTACAGTACAACTCGCCATAATACAAGACAACACGACGAACTACAACACAACGAACCTAACAGATCACCAACCTGGACATACAGACGATCAACCACACCAGTTCTGCAACTGGCTGACAGTGGCTGCAACAAGGACGACACCGACTCAGCACAGGCCAAGGGCACCCAAACCCGACGAGGACCTGGCACTAACTATGACCCGAAGTCACTCTTCAAAACTACCGGCGCTGCCGCCGCACCTACAAGGCGTACGTCCACTCCGACGAACACCAGGGACCGAAGTGAAGCTACCCCAATGCATTCCGCCCTGGTCGGAATCAAGCGAACTCTACTCACCACACAAAACAACGATTGGTCAGAGCAGTGTATCCCTCCGCAGAGCTGACACGCCTGACCAACGGACTAGTTATTGCTCGTGCAACAACACGACAATTTACCACAACAACTCACAGACTTTACAACACAACAACAGCCGATATCCTGCCCGCCTTCTCTGGTGTAGAACCAAAGTAACAAAAGGGTAACAATCGGGAACGAAACCAACCTCCCGCTTCCATTCCATTCCTTCAATAAGTGAAGACTGGAATGAAAGAATATTGTATGTCCTATTTCCCCAGCCTCCTACCTAGCCTAATCTTTCTACCCAACCCTGAGGAACTTAACCTAACTCTAGCTAACTAAATCCCAACCTCACATACGCGCGAGCGCGCGTGCACGCACACACACACACACACACACACACACACACACACACACACACACATACACACACACACATACACACACACTCGCACGCATACTCGCACACGCTCTCTATCTTGGACCACCACTACTCTTAAACACGTGGACGTACTAGTTTAGTACCGCCGATCGGTGACAAGATATGAGCTCTCCTTCTCTTGCCCTCCTTCCTTCCCCCCCCCCCCCACACACACATTACCCTCCTCCCCACCCACCCTACCCCCCCCCTTTTTGTTTTTCCCTCAACCCCCCCCCCCCCCAATCATACCTTATCACCCATTTATCTTCCCTCCCCTTCCCTCCCTTATTAACATTACCCACGCACCTTTCACAACTACCCACGCATAACTACTACCACCTCTTTCATCACCCAGCGAAATCATTTATATTATTTTATTCACCTAAACCTTTTTTTCATTCTGTTCATGTACTTATTTATCCCTTCTATATATATATATATTTTTTCCCCCCAATTTCTCTTCCCCCCCCCCCCCCCACCTTACCATTATTATCAATCCACCATTACCACAACCGTCACAAAAATATCACACCACCCCACTAAACTAGACACACAACCCTATCGTATCACACCCACCCCCTCCCCCCTTCCTCCACGCACCCCCCCCCCCCCTCCTTTTCCTCTCCCATAATCCCCCTTGTCATTTCCGCCCTGCGGCGATTCTCCCGACCACATGGACAACAACAGATGAGTCATTTTTCGTTCTTTGTTTGTACTGTCCTAAATGTTAAATGATTTTTTTTTTGCCTTAAGAAGACCCAAGAGGTTGAAATGCATCGTGTCTTGTCGTGTGCTTTGTTTGTCAATGTTATTGGCGGTAACTAACACCCTCTCTTTCTAAATTTTGCTTCGTTCTCCGCCGTCTGTCACTCCATTTTGAAAATCATAGGGTATGTTTTTGCATGGGCCAGCTTTCTGCATTCCTCAAGGGAAACATCCTCCAGTTTATTAATTCGACCCGAAAGCATTTGTATGGAATGGAATTTCCAATCTTCTTGAATAGTAAGCCATGAAATGTTTCCAGCATATACTTTGGTGCAATTAAGAATTGTTATTTTCATAAGACAGCCGTGATTTGCAAGGTAAGTTCATAGCTGGCAGTTCTTGTAGGCTCGTTGGTTTTTGATGTAATGTATACAATGGGTATTTTCGATTAATTGTGAACTGACTGTATACACAACGACGTTAGTTCAGAAAGGGATTGCACCAGTATATGTTATCACACTAAAGAAAACTACAACCAATTCCGCCCGCA
>JAMYXO010000825.1:0-37341 GCA_033310375.1 Conus canariensis
AAACTCGAAACGAGTAATTAACACCACGCTCGCTAGGCCTCTCTGCTGGACCAGCAGGGTATATTCCGAGGTGCCCTGTTGTCCTGTTTTGCTGTCCTGCCGTTCCGCTGTTGCCCTGTGTTCCGGTGTCGCTGCCGTTGTTGTTCCCGACCTGTGTGTATGCTGTGCTTTCGACCTGCTGTTACGCCCTGTTACGCCGACGTCCTGCTTATATTGATGCCGCGAAGCACCTATTCTGGGACTCGTCATCGCCGTATCCACCTTTGATAGATGAGTACAGCGCGAGCCGCTGCAAGGACATTCAATTCATACCCAGGGATCACGCACTACAAGAAAACAAAACAAAACAAAACAAAACAAAAACACAAACACACAGTCATAAATACAAAAAAAATGAATCATTTGTTAGTTGTCGAATCAGAGTCTGTTGAATATCTTAGAGAGGCGAAAGGCACTGGATTTTTTTTTGTTTATAAATTTTCACTCCCGTTCTCCCGGGCACTCCCGTTCTCTCTCTTAGAGAAAGTCACGTCCCACTGACGTGACATGTTTTGGTGGCAGCGGTGGGTTATATATCAATCCCTGCCCCAAACAAAATTTATTTCAAAATTCCCAAGTGCCAGACGCTGCTCGGAGCCTCAACGACTCTGCGGGCGGTTGGGCGGTGCCCTTTAAAAAAGAGAATTGTTCCTTGCAACTGGCATCGTTAGATTAGGGACAATTAACATCTTAAACTAAATGTAAATTTGATCTGGCAACAAGAAAAATAATACGGGGCCACACACCACTCTTATCCAAAGGGTAGTTTATTGTATGTGTACACACATTTGTTTATTTATGGACTGCCATAAGCAATGGTCGTATCAATCAACTTGAGAAGTATATGTATACTGTCATATCTGGACAGTAATAGCATCCAGAACTAGCTGTGGCAGACTGTCTCATCCGACGTGACATAGTAGTTGGAAGTGTGCCAGCCTCATCCGACGTGACACATTGATAATACTATAGAGAGATAGCACTGCGTGATTAGTGATTGCATGTGCATGTATATTGTTGTGTATTTTTATTAGATTAATTTGTGATAGCTTCTTGTAATTGCTGTGCCCATCAGGGCATGCCTAAGAATACGAAAAACAGTACACCACGTAAGAGTAAGATACCGGATCAAACAAACATGGATCTCAGCTTTCTAAAGTTCAAAGCTGAGGATGAGGCCCTTGATCTTAAGGGCAAAGCACTGATTGAATACATAGACAGCCAGAAGGCGGCAGAATACCGGGTTGGACGGCTAGCCATAGAAGCCAAAAAGGAGGATAAGAGGCTGGCTATGGAACTAGAAGAGAAGAGAATAGCAGCTGAGGTCGTAAAAAAAAAAAAAAAAAAAAAGCTGCAGAGGATAAGAGAATAGCTGCCGAATTGGAAAGAGAGATGTTAAATGAAATGGATCTAAAAAGGGAAGAATCCTCAGCTCGTGAGTGGAGTCGCGGTATGGACTATGAGGGCGAACAACGCGAACGCGATCGCCAATACATGCTTGAAATGAAAAAGCTTGAAAATGAAGGCCTGGTTGCGAACCAGCACTCTGTGCACCACCTGGATGCACAACCGAAGATCAAGATAGCCTTCATAGAAGACAAAGATGATGTGGAAGCTTATCTTGCACAATTTGAGAGAGTGGCTACATTAAACAAGTGGGATGAGGAAGTGGGGAACTCGCCTGGCACCACTCCTGACGTATGTCCAAATCCCACTTGAAGAAAGCGCCAATTATCAGGCAATTAAAAGAGCCTTGTTGAAAAAGCATCAGCTGAATGCGGTGGCATACTGCAAGAAATTCCGTGGCGCTAGACCCAGGGAGTCAGAAGAAAATTATGTCTACTGGGATAGGCTAGACCACCTACTAAAACGATGGATCGAGCTCTCCAACAAAGATGAGCGAGATCTCAAAGAATTGTTAATCATGGAGAAGTTCCTCGAGACACAGAGCATGGAGAAAGCTAGGTTCATAAGGGAACGTAAACCCAACACCAAAGATGATGTAATCGAAGCTGCTGATCTCTATGATGAGACAAGGATGGCGGAAAGAAGAATGGTTAATGGCAAACTGTTGGACGCACGTCCTACCACGTCCTACACGAGATAAAGTGCAGACGTGACTTTCAAAGTCAACGGTCACCACCGGCTCCAAGGTGACAGTTGTTGACCATAGGCAACATCCACCAAAGCAACAGCAGCCCGGTCAAAACCCTAATATCAAGAGAAAATTTTCCAGCAGACCTCCTACATTTCAGCCGAGAGGCTTGAGCAAGGGTTGTTTTGGATGTGGAGGGCCGCATTATCAGAAAGACTGTCCCAACGCCAGACGCGAAAGGGTGTCGGTGCTTTTGGGTGAAGAAGTTAAACCAGAGAATATCCAAGCTTTCACTCAAGCTCATCCAGAAGAGAGTGACCAGTACTACTGTACAGTCTGGATAGAAGGAAAACATGCCAGGGGCATGCGTGATACCGGGGCTACGCAAACCCAGGTGATCAAGACTCTAGTCCCTAGATCATGCTATACTAGGCTGTACAAAACAGTCATATACGCTAACAACACCAAAGGCAGACTGCCTACTGCCATTGTGCAGATAAAGACTCCACATTTCAGGGGACAGATTGAAGTTTTGGTTGCTGAGGATGCGCCAGTTTCAATCCTGATCGGGAACATGACCAGCAAAGAGAAAGTGCAGGTAACTCAGGAAGTCAGCGTGGAACTTAAACCTACAACTGCGGATAAGGACAAGGAAGCAGTTAAGTACACACAGGTGAGGAGCGCCGTCGAGACGGTCGCACCTATTGTGAAACCAGCCACAGACAAAAATCCACAGTAGCTCCAGACTTAGGCATCAGCTTCTGATCCGTTGGAACTAAGTCAGTAAATTTTGGTAAATGAAAGATGACATGGATGACGCCAAACTCAAGATCTGGCAAAAAAAGGCGCTAGCATACTTGCTTCAACAAAACGATCGAGAGATACTATTCATCTCCGATGAAACGGGCAACACAGGCAAGACCTTCTTGGCAAAGTATTTAGTGTTCAAACACGAAGCATTCTATACTAACTCCTCTTCTTACACGGATGTGATGTACGCCTACCAAGGCCAAGACATCGTGGTATTTGACTTATGCCGAGCAATAGGCCACAATATCAATTACCAGACAATGGAATCCCTCAAGAACGGCATCGTCTTCTCCAAAAAATATGAGAGCACAATGAGGACCTTCCAACCACCCAAGATTATTGTGTTCATGAACAATGACCCAGAATTAGATAAACTCTCAGAAGACAGATATCTCATCAAAACGCCAGGAATGTTAGAAGTAGAGGAAGAAGATAGAAGAGCAAGAAAGCGACAAAACACCTCATCAGTCCTCAAACACTATCAAGACAGAGCGGCAAAAAGACGATGTATGCCCCACGGCTCAGCAGCCCCGTGCCACTGTGACGATCCACCACCATCCCCGCCACGACCCATCCTTCAAACACAACCCAGCGCGACAGACACGGATCAAACTGTACTCATCATTGACAACTCCAACATCTCTACTGAATCGACTCAGCCACCACCATCCCCACCAATGCCCACCCTGGAAATACAACAAGAGCAAGACGCCTTTCCATTTGAAGACTTACTAGCATTCCTCGTTGGAAAAGAAAAAGAGCAGCGCTTCGTAATAAGCGTCAAGCTCGGCGGCATGGCCTGTATAGACGTCAGTGCATCGTACGGAAAGAAAGTCGTGATATGTACTTCAAATGGGCGGTCTCTGACGCTTATTACGAAGCGCTGCTCTTTTTCTTTTCCAACGACGCATTCTGAGCCAGGTGCGGATTCGCGGAACGAAATTTCTCCTGACACGCCAGAACCGTCGGATTCCACCCCCGTAACGTCTTCTGCGGCGGTAAACGACGCGCCGGGGTCGACGACTATAATGGATTGATCGCCTTTTCCTATACACCCTCCCATAGCTACGTCGAGAGCGAAAAAATCTGACCATCCCTACTCTTGAAATAAAAAAGCTAAAGTGACCTTCACCTCGCCAGACACTGCTATTTATAGTCTGGACCGAGGTTTTGGACGGACCGAAGTATAAAAACTCACTTCGGTCCAAAAATAATGTTGTGTTGTTATTAAAGATATAAAGGGAAATCATCCACATGCGAGACGCCGAGACCTCATGCGAGACGCCTTTCAGCATGTTATATACGTTATGACGTCAAATTATCAAAGACGTCATTGATATGACACTTAACTTATGACACTTATGACACCTACAAAAAAAATGACGACACACGCATGCGCGGTAACACTTGTAGCGCAGCGGTCGTCATTCGAGAGACAGACTTCAAAGAGGCAAGACGTACTCTCAGATCCTCTCACTTGTTCTAAAAATAGACATGGCGGCAGAGGGGCATCGGGATCCTCGTGCAAAACATTGGGTTTTCACATTGCACGATTACAACGATGACATGGAGAAAACTCTGCAAGACTTCGGCAATTCAGCAAGATGCCAATATATCATATATGGACACGAAACCGGCTTTGAAGGAGAAACGAAGCACCTACAAGGATACTTGCAAAGCAATGGTCGGCTTCGATTCTTGCAGATTAAGAAGATACTGGGTATGCCAACCATACATCTGGAAATAGCCAAAGGCACACCAGAGCAAAATAAAGCATACTGCACAAAAGAAGATCACGATGGATACATCGAAATTGGAGATTTCACATCTATCTCCACGCAAGGTCAACGAAATGATGTATCTAAGATACTCATTCGCATAAAAGAAAATGCTTCAGAAGAGGAGCTCATTGAAGAATATGGCCTTGACTACCTAACGAAAAAGAAAATGCTCCGGGATGCCATCAAAGATATCAAAAATGAAAAAGCCAGAAATCAAATGAAGGAGGACATGGAGAATACCAGACTCAAGGATTGGCAAAGAAAGGCCCTCGCTCTATTACTACAGCAAAATGACCGAGAGATTCTGTTCATTTCCGACGAGACAGGAAACACTGGCAAAACATTTCTTGCCAAGTATCTCGTCTTCAGACATGATGCCTTTTATACCAACTCTACCAGTTACAATGACGTGATGTATGCTTATCAAGGACAAGATCTGGTTGTCTTTGACTTATGCAGAGCTGTTGGACACAACATAAATTATCAGACTATGGAGAGTCTCAAAAATGGAATAGTGTTCTCCAAAAAATATGAATCAACCATGCGGACCTTCAAGCCTCCTAGGATCATAGTATTTATGAACAATGATCCGGAACTTGATAAACTGAGCCATGATCGCTACTGCATCAAGACGCCAGGAGCATTGGAGATCGAAGAGCAAGAAAGAAGAGATAGAAAACGTAAGAATGTTGAGAAATCATCACTGCTAAAACATTATGAAGAACGTGCACAGAAAAGAAGGTGTATTCAAACAGCTGACATCAACTACTCTGTTGCAGATCCAATGCCACCACCATCCCCACCTCCAGCAAATACATCAAAAGGACCATTGCTTCAAACTCAACCATCATTCACGGATACAGACCAGACGGTACTGATTATGGACTCAGGAAATTTGTCTACACAATCTACGGAGCCACCACCCTCCCCGCCCAGGACACCACCTCCATCACCTCAAATGCCTACACTCGCACCGCAAGAGCTAGAAGCAATGACATTTGACTCAATACTAGCATTTCTGGAGTCTGACAACGAGCCTTCTGATCACGACACAGAACTGACCATGCCAACGCTATACACCCAGGCGTGAAGAACAGCAAAAAAAGAAAACACAGAGACATTTGTTCATTATTCATTACCGTTTATTCAGTTTAACGTTCATTAAACATTGTATTCAATTGATAAATTGTCGTTGGTTCCATATGTGTTTGCGTGCCGCGAAACAGCCATCTCCATTTACATTTGACATACAAACATACAATACTTTCAACACCTTATTAGGTTACCATAGTTACTGGACCGAAGTGGAGTTTATACTTCGGTCCGTCCAAGACTTAGGTCCAAAATCCTAATTTGCATATTAATCACGTGATATGATCACATTAGTTGTCCATGCTTCTTCCCCTCTGCAGACCGCAACACCTCCTATTCCCACCCATCCACCGAAGCATGGCTTAGCAAGGCTGTTCTTCAATTTCAGAAGCTTTGATTCGAAGCTTGTAGGTCGGTGGCTTCGCTTCTTCATCAGGTATGGACATCACTTCATTCAATGATACTTTCATGTCGGCGACTCCTTCTCCGGCTACACCAGATACTGATCCAATTATGGCTGCTGGCGCAACGCCTCCGGCAATACCACGGACAGAGAACACCTCTCTTTTAACACTTCGTTTCTTCCGGGACGAAGATGAAGAAGAGCTATTTCCAGCATTCACAGCAGCAGATGCATCGGCTTCCAAAGAAATATTTTTTGAAAGAAATCCAGTATGGCTCCACCATGAATATGTACGCAGTTCACCATCTATTATCAGATATTCCGATTCCTTTTTGGCCAACCACGGTCTGTTTTGAAATTGATCCGGTAACAGCCATAATCCAGGAGTACGTTGATTAACAGAGTTAGACTCATTTTCACCAACCACTCCAGCATGTAGGATAGGTAGCCCAGCATGATGCAGCATAGTTTGAATCGTATGATTGTTTGCTTCATCAAAGTCGCCGTTTTCCCATCCGTAATACCCACTCAATGGTTCTCCTTTTTCATCTACCAAAGAGTTGGCATGGCGCAGTGTTCTTGAAGTTATTTTCATTGAAGAACAAACGAATGGTTTCTTCACAGTCATCCAGCGATGTGGTATGGATTCATCAAGCGGATATTCAACTTTAGGCTTTTTGCCTTCATTAGGAAACTTTTGCGTTTCTTGGAGCCAGTTGTCTTTCACCACAGAGAACTTGACTCGTCTGATATCACGCAATGTTATTTGTTTTCCAGAAGCCATTTGCGTACGACGAATAATGCGATGTGGATAAAAAACAATCTTGTATCCACGGAAATAGTGTCTCGGATACCGATTCCAAACGTCCTTCTGAAAATCAACCGTAGCCCCCGAGGCCGGCATCAATTTCTGAGTTCGTGGAACTAAGTCCGAGAATTCCGGGACCGTTTTGGCTCCATCGTCAGAGACCGCCCATTTGAAGTACATATCACGACTTTCTTTCCGTACGATGCACTGACGTCTATACAGGCCATGCCGCCGAGCTTGACGCTTATTACGAAGCGCTGCTCTTTTTCTTTTCCAACGACGCATTCTGAGCCAGGTGCGGATTCGCGGAACGAAATTTCTCCTGACACGCCAGAACCGTCGGATTCCACCCCCGTAACGTCTTCTGCGGCGGTAAACGACGCGCCGGGGTCGACGACTATAATGGATTGATCGCCTTTTCCTATACACCCTCCCATAGCTACGTCGAGAGCGAAAAAATCTGACCATCCCTACTCTTGAAATAAAAAAGCTAAAGTGACCTTCACCTCGCCAGACACTGCTATTTATAGTCTGGACCGAGGTTTTGGACGGACCGAAGTATAAAAACTCACTTCGGTCCAAAAATAATGTTGTGTTGTTATTAAAGATATAAAGGGAAATCATCCACATGCGAGACGCCGAGACCTCATGCGAGACGCCTTTCAGCATGTTATATACGTTATGACGTCAAATTATCAAAGACGTCATTGATATGACACTTAACTTATGACACTTATGACACCTACAAAAAAAATGACGACACACGCATGCGCGGTAACACTTGTAGCGCAGCGGTCGTCATTCGAGAGACAGACTTCAAAGAGGCAAGACGTACTCTCAGATCCTCTCACTTGTTCTAAAAATAGACATGGCGGCAGAGGGGCATCGGGATCCTCGTGCAAAACATTGGGTTTTCACATTGCACGATTACAACGATGACATGGAGAAAACTCTGCAAGACTTCGGCAATTCAGCAAGATGCCAATATATCATATATGGACACGAAACCGGCTTTGAAGGAGAAACGAAGCACCTACAAGGATACTTGCAAAGCAATGGTCGGCTTCGATTCTCGCAGATTAAGAAGATACTGGGTATGCCAACCATACATCTGGAAATAGCCAAAGGCACACCAGAGCAAAATAAAGCATACTGCACAAAAGAAGATCACGATGGATACATCGAAATTGGAGATTTCACATCTATCTCCACGCAAGGTCAACGAAATGATGTATCTAAGATACTCATTCGCATAAAAGAAAATGCTTCAGAAGAGGAGCTCATTGAAGAATATGGCCTTGACTACCTAACGAAAAAGAAAATGCTCCGGGATGCCATCAAAGATATCAAAAATGAAAAAGCCAGAAATCAAATGAAGGAGGACATGGAGAATACCAGACTCAAGGATTGGCAAAGAAAGGCCCTCGCTCTATTACTACAGCAAAATGACCGAGAGATTCTGTTCATTTCCGACGAGACAGGAAACACTGGCAAAACATTTCTTGCCAAGTATCTCGTCTTCAGACATGATGCCTTTTATACCAACTCTACCAGTTACAATGACGTGATGTATGCTTATCAAGGACAAGATCTGGTTGTCTTTGACTTATGCAGAGCTGTTGGACACAACATAAATTATCAGACTATGGAGAGTCTCAAAAATGGAATAGTGTTCTCCAAAAAATATGAATCAACCATGCGGACCTTCAAGCCTCCTAGGATCATAGTATTTATGAACAATGATCCGGAACTTGATAAACTGAGCCATGATCGCTACTGCATCAAGACGCCAGGAGCATTGGAGATCGAAGAGCAAGAAAGAAGAGATAGAAAACGTAAGAATGTTGAGAAATCATCACTGCTAAAACATTATGAAGAACGTGCACAGAAAAGAAGGTGTATTCAAACAGCTGACATCAACTACTCTGTTGCAGATCCAATGCCACCACCATCCCCACCTCCAGCAAATACATCAAAAGGACCATTGCTTCAAACTCAACCATCATTCACGGATACAGACCAGACGGTACTGATTATGGACTCAGGAAATTTGTCTACACAATCTACGGAGCCACCACCCTCCCCGCCCAGGACACCACCTCCATCACCTCAAATGCCTACACTCGCACCGCAAGAGCTAGAAGCAATGACATTTGACTCAATACTAGCATTTCTGGAGTCTGACAACGAGCCTTCTGATCACGACACAGAACTGACCATGCCAACGCTATACACCCAGGCGTGAAGAACAGCAAAAAAAGAAAACACAGAGACATTTGTTCATTATTCATTACCGTTTATTCAGTTTAACGTTCATTAAACATTGTATTCAATTGATAAATTGTCGTTGGTTCCATATGTGTTTGCGTGCCGCGAAACAGCCATCTCCATTTACATTTGACATACAAACATACAATACTTTCAACACCTTATTAGGTTACCATAGTTACTGGACCGAAGTGGAGTTTATACTTCGGTCCGTCCAAGACTTAGGTCCAAAATCCTAATTTGCATATTAATCACGTGATATAATCACATTAGTTGTCCATGCTTCTTCCCCTCTGCAGACCGCAACACCTCCTATTCCCACCCATCCACCGAAGCATGGCTTAGCAAGGCTGTTCTTCAATTTCAGAAGCTTTGATTCGAAGCTTGTAGGTCGGTGGCTTCGCTTCTTCATCAGGTATGGACATCACTTCATTCAATGATACTTTCATGTCGGCGACTCCTTCTCCGGCTACACCAGATACTGATCCAATTATGGCTGCTGGCGCAACGCCTCCGGCAGTACCACGGACAGAGAACACCTCTCTTTTAACACTTCGTTTCTTCCGGGACGAAGATGAAGAAGAGCTATTTCCAGCATTCACAGCAGCAGATGCATCGGCTTCCAAAGAAATATTTTTTGAAAGAAATCCAGTATGGCTCCACCATGAATATGTACGCAGTTCACCATCTATTATCAGATATTCCGATTCCTTTTTGGCCAACCACGGTCTGTTTTGAAATTGATCCGGTAACAGCCATAATCCAGGAGTACGTTGATTAACAGAGTTAGACTCATTTTCACCAACCACTCCAGCATGTAGGATAGGTAGCCCAGCATGATGCAGCATAGTTTGAATCGTATGATTGTTTGCTTCATCAAAGTCGCCGTTTTCCCATCCGTAATACCCACTCAATGGTTCTCCTTTTTCATCTACCAAAGAGTTGGCATGGCGCAGTGTTCTTGAAGTTATTTTCATTGAAGAACAAACGAATGGTTTCTTCACAGTCATCCAGCGATGTGGTATGGATTCATCAAGCGGATATTCAACTTTAGGCTTTTTGCCTTCATTAGGAAACTTTTGCGTTTCTTGGAGCCAGTTGTCTTTCACCACAGAGAACTTGACTCGTCTGATATCACGCAATGTTATTTGTTTTCCAGAAGCCATTTGCGTACGACGAATAATGCGATGTGGATAAAAAACAATCTTGTATCCACGGAAATAGTGTCTCGGATACCGATTCCAAACGTCCTTCTGAAAATCAACCGTAGCCCCCGAGGCCGGCATCAATTTCTGAGTTCGTGGAACTAAGTCCGAGAATTCCGGGACCGTTTTGGCTCCATCGTCAGAGACCGCCCATTTGAAGTACATATCACGACTTTCTTTCCGTACGATGCACTGACGTCTATACAGGCCATGCCGCCGAGCTTGACGCTTATTACGAAGCGCTGCTCTTTTTCTTTTCCAACGACGCATTCTGAGCCAGGTGCGGATTCGCGGAACGAAATTTCTCCTGACACGCCAGAACCGTCGGATTCCACCCCCGTAACGTCTTCTGCGGCGGTAAACGACGCGCCGGGGTCGACGACTATAATGGATTGATCGCCTTTTCCTATACACCCTCCCATAGCTACGTCGAGAGCGAAAAAATCTGACCATCCCTACTCTTGAAATAAAAAAGCTAAAGTGACCTTCACCTCGCCAGACACTGCTATTTATAGTCTGGACCGAGGTTTTGGACGGACCGAAGTATAAAAACTCACTTCGGTCCAAAAATAATGTTGTGTTGTTATTAAAGATATAAAGGGAAATCATCCACATGCGAGACGCCGAGACCTCATGCGAGACGCCTTTCAGCATGTTATATACGTTATGACGTCAAATTATCAAAGACGTCATTGATATGACACTTAACTTATGACACTTATGACACCTACAAAAAAAATGACGACACACGCATGCGCGGTAACACTTGTAGCGCAGCGGTCGTCATTCGAGAGACAGACTTCAAAGAGGCAAGACGTACTCTCAGATCCTCTCACTTGTTCTAAAAATAGACATGGCGGCAGAGGGGCATCGGGATCCTCGTGCAAAACATTGGGTTTTCACATTGCACGATTACAACGATGACATGGAGAAAACTCTGCAAGACTTCGGCAATTCAGCAAGATGCCAATATATCATATATGGACACGAAACCGGCTTTGAAGGAGAAACGAAGCACCTACAAGGATACTTGCAAAGCAATGGTCGGCTTCGATTCTCGCAGATTAAGAAGATACTGGGTATGCCAACCATACATCTGGAAATAGCCAAAGGCACACCAGAGCAAAATAAAGCATACTGCACAAAAGAAGATCACGATGGATACATCGAAATTGGAGATTTCACATCTATCTCCACGCAAGGTCAACGAAATGATGTATCTAAGATACTCATTCGCATAAAAGAAAATGCTTCAGAAGAGGAGCTCATTGAAGAATATGGCCTTGACTACCTAACGAAAAAGAAAATGCTCCGGGATGCCATCAAAGATATCAAAAATGAAAAAGCCAGAAATCAAATGAAGGAGGACATGGAGAATACCAGACTCAAGGATTGGCAAAGAAAGGCCCTCGCTCTATTACTACAGCAAAATGACCGAGAGATTCTGTTCATTTCCGACGAGACAGGAAACACTGGCAAAACATTTCTTGCCAAGTATCTCGTCTTCAGACATGATGCCTTTTATACCAACTCTACCAGTTACAATGACGTGATGTATGCTTATCAAGGACAAGATCTGGTTGTCTTTGACTTATGCAGAGCTGTTGGACACAACATAAATTATCAGACTATGGAGAGTCTCAAAAATGGAATAGTGTTCTCCAAAAAATATGAATCAACCATGCGGACCTTCAAGCCTCCTAGGATCATAGTATTTATGAACAATGATCCGGAACTTGATAAACTGAGCCATGATCGCTACTGCATCAAGACGCCAGGAGCATTGGAGATCGAAGAGCAAGAAAGAAGAGATAGAAAATGTAAGAATGTTGAGAAATCATCACTGCTAAAACATTATGAAGAACGTGCACAGAAAAGAAGGTGTATTCAAACAGCTGACATCAACTACTCTGTTGCAGATCCAATGCCACCACCATCCCCACCTCCAGCAAATACATCAAAAGGACCATTGCTTCAAACTCAACCATCATTCACGGATACAGACCAGACGGTACTGATTATGGACTCAGGAAATTTGTCTACACAATCTACGGAGCCACCACCCTCCCCGCCCAGGACACCACCTCCATCACCTCAAATGCCTACACTCGCACCGCAAGAGCTAGAAGCAATGACATTTGACTCAATACTAGCATTTCTGGAGTCTGACAACGAGCCTTCTGATCACGACACAGAACTGACCATGCCAACGCTATACACCCAGGCGTGAAGAACAGCAAAAAAAGAAAACACAGAGACATTTGTTCATTATTCATTACCGTTTATTCAGTTTAACGTTCATTAAACATTGTATTCAATTGATAAATTGTCGTTGGTTCCATATGTGTTTGCGTGCCGCGAAACAGCCATCTCCATTTACATTTGACATACAAACATACAATACTTTCAACACCTTATTAGGTTACCATAGTTACTGGACCGAAGTGGAGTTTATACTTCGGTCCGTCCAAGACTTAGGTCCAAAATCCTAATTTGCATATTAATCACGTGATATAATCACATTAGTTGTCCATGCTTCTTCCCCTCTGCAGACCGCAACACCTCCTATTCCCACCCATCCACCGAAGCATGGCTTAGCAAGGCTGTTCTTCAATTTCAGAAGCTTTGATTCGAAGCTTGTAGGTCGGTGGCTTCGCTTCTTCATCAGGTATGGACATCACTTCATTCAATGATACTTTCATGTCGGCGACTCCTTCTCCGGCTACACCAGATACTGATCCAATTATGGCTGCTGGCGCAACGCCTCCGGCAGTACCACGGACAGAGAACACCTCTCTTTTAACACTTCGTTTCTTCCGGGACGAAGATGAAGAAGAGCTATTTCCAGCATTCACAGCAGCAGATGCATCGGCTTCCAAAGAAATATTTTTTGAAAGAAATCCAGTATGGCTCCACCATGAATATGTACGCAGTTCACCATCTATTATCAGATATTCCGATTCCTTTTTGGCCAACCACGGTCTGTTTTGAAATTGATCCGGTAACAGCCATAATCCAGGAGTACGTTGATTAACAGAGTTAGACTCATTTTCACCAACCACTCCAGCATGTAGGATAGGTAGCCCAGCATGATGCAGCATAGTTTGAATCGTATGATTGTTTGCTTCATCAAAGTCGCCGTTTTCCCATCCGTAATACCCACTCAATGGTTCTCCTTTTTCATCTACCAAAGAGTTGGCATGGCGCAGTGTTCTTGAAGTTATTTTCATTGAAGAACAAACGAATGGTTTCTTCACAGTCATCCAGCGATGTGGTATGGATTCATCAAGCGGATATTCAACTTTAGGCTTTTTGCCTTCATTAGGAAACTTTTGCGTTTCCTGGAGCCAGTTGTCTTTCACCACAGAGAACTTGACTCGTCTGATATCACGCAATGTTATTTGTTTTCCAGAAGCCATTTGCGTACGACGAATAATGCGATGTGGATAAAAAACAATCTTGTATCCACGGAAATAGTGTCTCGGATACCGATTCCAAACGTCCTTCTGAAAATCAACCGTAGCCCCCGAGGCCGGCATCAATTTCTGAGTTCGTGGAACTAAGTCCGAGAATTCCGGGACCGTTTTGGCTCCATCGTCAGAGACCGCCCATTTGAAGTACATATCACGACTTTCTTTCCGTACGATGCACTGACGTCTATACAGGCCATGCCGCCGAGCTTGACGCTTATTACGAAGCGCTGCTCTTTTTCTTTTCCAACGACGCATTCTGAGCCAGGTGCGGATTCGCGGAACGAAATTTCTCCTGACACGCCAGAACCGTCGGATTCCACCCCCGTAACGTCTTCTGCGGCGGTAAACGACGCGCCGGGGTCGACGACTATAATGGATTGATCGCCTTTTCCTATACACCCTCCCATAGCTACGTCGAGAGCGAAAAAATCTGACCATCCCTACTCTTGAAATAAAAAAGCTAAAGTGACCTTCACCTCGCCAGACACTGCTATTTATAGTCTGGACCGAGGTTTTGGACGGACCGAAGTATAAAAACTCACTTCGGTCCAAAAATAATGTTGTGTTGTTATTAAAGATATAAAGGGAAATCATCCACATGCGAGACGCCGAGACCTCATGCGAGACGCCTTTCAGCATGTTATATACGTTATGACGTCAAATTATCAAAGACGTCATTGATATGACACTTAACTTATGACACTTATGACACCTACAAAAAAAATGACGACACACGCATGCGCGGTAACACTTGTAGCGCAGCGGTCGTCATTCGAGAGACAGACTTCAAAGAGGCAAGACGTACTCTCAGATCCTCTCACTTGTTCTAAAAATAGACATGGCGGCAGAGGGGCATCGGGATCCTCGTGCAAAACATTGGGTTTTCACATTGCACGATTACAACGATGACATGGAGAAAACTCTGCAAGACTTCGGCAATTCAGCAAGATGCCAATAATCATATATGGACACGAAACCGGCTTTGAAGGAGAAACGAAGCACCTACAAGGATACTTGCAAAGCAATGGTCGGCTTCGATTCTCGCAGATTAAGAAGATACTGGGTATGCCAACCATACATCTGGAAATAGCCAAAGGCACACCAGAGCAAAATAAAGCATACTGCACAAAAGAAGATCACGATGGATACATCGAAATTGGAGATTTCACATCTATCTCCACGCAAGGTCAACGAAATGATGTATCTAAGATACTCATTCGCATAAAAGAAAATGCTTCAGAAGAGGAGCTCATTGAAGAATATGGCCTTGACTACCTAACGAAAAAGAAAATGCTCCGGGATGCCATCAAAGATATCAAAAATGAAAAAGCCAGAAATCAAATGAAGGAGGACATGGAGAATACCAGACTCAAGGATTGGCAAAGAAAGGCCCTCGCTCTATTACTACAGCAAAATGACCGAGAGATTCTGTTCATTTCCGACGAGACAGGAAACACTGGCAAAACATTTCTTGCCAAGTATCTCGTCTTCAGACATGATGCCTTTTATACCAACTCTACCAGTTACAATGACGTGATGTATGCTTATCAAGGACAAGATCTGGTTGTCTTTGACTTATGCAGAGCTGTTGGACACAACATAAATTATCAGACTATGGAGAGTCTCAAAAATGGAATAGTGTTCTCCAAAAAATATGAATCAACCATGCGGACCTTCAAGCCTCCTAGGATCATAGTATTTATGAACAATGATCCGGAACTTGATAAACTGAGCCATGATCGCTACTGCATCAAGACGCCAGGAGCATTGGAGATCGAAGAGCAAGAAAGAAGAGATAGAAAACGTAAGAATGTTGAGAAATCATCACTGCTAAAACATTATGAAGAACGTGCACAGAAAAGAAGGTGTATTCAAACAGCTGACATCAACTACTCTGTTGCAGATCCAATGCCACCACCATCCCCACCTCCAGCAAATACATCAAAAGGACCATTGCTTCAAACTCAACCATCATTCACGGATACAGACCAGACGGTACTGATTATGGACTCAGGAAATTTGTCTACACAATCTACGGAGCCACCACCCTCCCCGCCCAGGACACCACCTCCATCACCTCAAATGCCTACACTCGCACCGCAAGAGCTAGAAGCAATGACATTTGACTCAATACTAGCATTTCTGGAGTCTGACAACGAGCCTTCTGATCACGACACAGAACTGACCATGCCAACGCTATACACCCAGGCGTGAAGAACAGCAAAAAAAGAAAACACAGAGACATTTGCCTCTTTGAAAGCTGGAACTCGAATGACGACCGCTGCGCCACAAGTGTTACCGCGCATGCGTGTGTCGTCATTTTTAGATTAGGTGTCATAAGTGTCATAATTTAATTGTAATATCAATGACGATTTTGATAATTTGACGTCATAACGTATATAACATGTAAAATGTTGATTTTGACGAGGTCTTGGCGTCTCGCATGTTGATAGACTCTTTTATATCTTTAATAACAACACAAACTTTGTTGTTGGACCGAGGTTTTTTTGACGGTTAGTATGCTCAGTGTTGGACCGAGGTGAGTTTCATACTTCGGTCCGTCCAAACACCTTGGTCCAGCCTATAAATAGCCGTGACTTGTGAGTTGAAGGTCACTTTAGATTTTTTCGTTGAAGAGTAGGGATGGTTAGACGTTTTCGCTCTCGCCGTTATGGGAGGCTGTGTCGGAAAAGGCGATCGTTCTATCATCGTCGTCGACCCAAGCGCTTCGTTTACCGCCGCAGAAGAAGGTACGGCGGAGGAATTAGGAGGTTCTGGCGTTTACGAAGGAACTTCGTGCCGAGAATCCGTACGTGGGTCCGAATGCGTGGGTGGAAAAGAAAAAGAGCTGCGCTACGTAATAAGCGTCAAGCTCGGCGGCATGGACTTTATAGACGTCAATGCCTCATACGGAAAGAAAGTCGTGATATGTACTTCAAATGGTCGGTCTCTGACGACGGAGCAAAAACGGTTCCGGAATTCACTGATCTAGTTCCTACAACTCAGAAATTGATGCCTGCATCTGGAGCTACGGTCGATATTCAAAAGGATGTTTGGAATCGATATCCTAGGCATTACTTCAAGGGATATAAAATAGTTTTTTATCCGCATCGTATCATTCGACGGACACAGATGGCGTCTGGCAAGCAAATCACGCTTCGTGATGTTCGGCGTGTAAAATTTTCTGTAGTCAAAGACAATTGGTTGCAGGAGACTCAGAAATTTCCTAATGAAGGAAAGAAGCCTAAGGTGGAATATCCTCAACCGAGGTTTTTTTGACGGTTAGTATGCTCAGTGTTGGACCGAGGTGAGTTTCATACTTCGGTCCGTCCAAACACCTTGGTCCAGCCTATAAATAGCCGTGACTTGTGAGTTGAAGGTCACTTTAGATTTTTTCGTTGAAGAGTAGGGATGGTTAGACGTTTTCGCTCTCGCCGTTATGGGAGGGTGTGTCGGAAAAGGCGATCGTTCTATCATCGTCGTCGACCCAAGCGCTTCGTTTACCGCCGCAGAAGAAGGTACGGCGGAGGAATTAGGAGGTTCTGGCGTTTACGAAGGAACTTCGTGCCGAGAATCCGTACGTGGGTCCGAATGCGTGGGTGGAAAAGAAAAAGAGCTGCGCTACGTAATAAGCGTCAAGCTCGGCGGCATGGACTTTATAGACGTCAATGCCTCATACGGAAAGAAAGTCGTGATATGTACTTCAAATGGTCGGTCTCTGACGACGGAGCAAAAACGGTTCCGGAATTCACTGATCTAGTTCCTACAACTCAGAAATTGATGCCTGCATCTGGAGCTACGGTCGATATTCAAAAGGATGTTTGGAATCGATATCCTAGGCATTACTTCAAGGGATATAAAATAGTTTTTTATCCGCATCGTATCATTCGACGGACACAGATGGCGTCTGGCAAGCAAATCACGCTTCGTGATGTTCGGCGTGTAAAATTTTCTGTAGTCAAAGACAATTGGTTGCAGGAGACTCAGAAATTTCCTAATGAAGGAAAGAAGCCTAAGGTGGAATATCCTTTGGATGAATCGATTCCGCACCGATGGATGACGGTAAAAAAACCGTTTGTCTGTTCTTCGATGAAGATCACTTCGCGTACTTTGCGTCACGCAAATAGTCTTGTGGATGAGAAGGGAGAACCACTGAGTGGATACTATGGATGGGAGAATGGTGATTTCGACGAGGCGAATGACCATACTATCCAGACGATGCTTCATCACGCTGGTCTTCCGATTCTTCACGCTGGAATAGTGGGTGAAAATGAAACCAATGCTGTGTTACAGCGTACTCCTGGTCTGTGGCTGCTGCCTGATCAGTTCCAGAATCGTCCTTGGCTTGCGAAAAAAGAATCAGAGTATTTGATCATTGATGGTGAGCTTCGTACGTATTCTTGGTGGACTCACACTGGATTCTTGTCAAAGAATATTTCGCTTGAAGCTGATCCTTCTGCTGCTGTTAATGCAAGTGGATCTTCTTCGTCCAAAAAGAAGCGTAGTGTGAAGAGAGAAGTTTTTTCTGTTCGTGGCACTGCTGGAGGGATTGCTCCTGCTGCGATATTGGGATCTGTATCCGGTGTTTCCGGTGAAGGCGTTGCTGATATGAAGGTGTCGTTGAGCGAAGTGATGCCTGTTCCTGATGAAGATGCTAAACCGCCTACGTACAAGCTTCGTATCAAAGCATCTGAAATCGAAGAACAGCCTTGCTAAGCCATGCTTCGGTGGAAGGGTGGGTTTAGGAGGTGTTGCGGTCTGCAGAGGGGAAGAAGCATGGGAAAACTAATGTGATTAGATCACGTGACTATTATGCAAATGAGTATTTTGGACCTAAGTTTTTGGACGGACCGAAGTGTAAAGCTACTTCAGTCCATAACCTGTGTCCAGTTGCTATGGTGACGTAGTGAGGTGGTGATTTTTTAGTTTGTTTGTATGTCAAATGTAAAATGGAGTTGGCATTGCGCACGCAATCAATATGGAACCAACGAGAGTTTAACAATTGAATACAATGTTTATTTAACTGAAATAAACGGTTTTTTGAACTTTTCACATTGTCTTTTTTTTTTTTTCAAGCCTGAGTGGCAAGGATTGGCATGGAAGGCTCTTGGTCACTGGGCTCGTTGTCTGATTCGAGGAATGCGAGTATGGCCTCAAATGGTAGAGCATCAAGCTCCTGGGGTGCGAGGGTGGGCATTTGTGGGCTTGGCGGTGGTGATGGTGGTGCCTCAGTGGACTGAGATGAGAGGTTATTGCTATCCATGATGAGCACCGTTTGATCTGTGTCGGTGGCGGATGGCTGTGTCTCCATGATGGGTCGTAGTGGTGGCGGGGATGGTGGTGGCGGACCTGCCACTGTGTAGTTAATGTCTGCAGTGTGTAGGCAACGTCTCTTGGCGGCTCGTTCTTCATAATGTTGTAGAACGGATGATTTTTGGAGATTTTGCCGTTTTCTTGCCCGTCGATCTTCTTCTTCGATCTCCAGCATTCCTGGTGTCTTGATCATATATCTGTCATGGCTGAGCTTATCCAATTCGGGGTCGTTGTTCATAAATACTATGATTTTGGGTGGCTGGAAGGTCCTCATAGTTGACTCGTATTTTTTTGAAAATACGATTCCGTTTTTCAACGACTCCATGGTTTGGTAGTTGATATTATGCCCAATGGCACGGCATAGGTCAAAGACGACAATGTCCTGTCCTTGGTAGGCGTACATGACATCAGTGTAGCTTGAAGAATTTGTATAAAATGCGTCGTGCTTGAATACGAGGTACTTGGCGAGGAATGTTTTTCCAGTATTGCCGGTTTCATCCGAGATGAAAAGGATTTCGCGTTCATTTTGCTGCAGTAGATACGCCAATGCTTTTTTCTGCCAAGTCTTGAGTCTTGTGGCTTCCATGTCTTCCTTCATTTTTTGCCGTGCTTTTTCATTCTTGATGTCTTTTAATGCGTCTCTGAGCATCTTCTTTTTTGTGAGATAATCCAGGCCGTATTCCTCAATCAGTTCTTCTTCTGTAGCATTTTCTCTAATCCTGATGAGGATTTTAGAGATATCGTTTCTCTGACCTTGGGTGGTTGTTGTGGTGAAATCACCGATTTCGACGTAATTTTCTCTATCTTCTTTGGTACAATACGCCTTGTTCTGTTCGGGCGTCCCTTTTGCGATCTCGAGGTGAATCGTTTGAATATTGAGAATTTTCTTGATTTGTGTGAAGCGCAATCTACCATTACTTTGGAGATATCCTTGAAGATGTATGAAACTCACCTCGGTCCAACACTGAGCATACTAACCGTCAAAAAAACCTCGGTTGAGGATATTCCACCTTAGGCCTCCGGCAGTACCACGGACAGAGAACACCTCTCTTTTAACACTTCGTTTCTTCCGGGACGAAGATGAAGAAGAGCTATTTCCAGCATTCACAGCAGCAGATGCATCGGCTTCCAAAGAAATATTTTTTGAAAGAAATCCAGTATGGCTCCACCATGAATACGTACGCAGTTCACCATCTATTATCAGATATTCCAATTCCTTTTTGGCCAACCACGGTCTGTTTTGAAATTGATCCGGTAACAGCCATAATCCAGGAGTACGTTGATTAACAGAGTTAGACTCATTTTCACCAACCACTCCAGCATGTAGGATAGGTAGCCCAGCATGATGCAGCATAGTTTGAATCGTATGATTGTTTGCTTCATCAGAGTCGCCGTTTTCCCATCCGTAATACCCACTCAATGGTTCTCCTTTTTCATCTACCAAAGAGTTGGCATGGCGCAGTGTTCTTGAAGTTATTTTCATTGAAGAACAAACGAATGGTTTCTTCACAGTCATCCAGCGATGTGGTATGGATTCATCAAGCGGATATTCAACTTTAGGCTTTTTGCCTTCATTAGGAAACTTTTGCGTTTCTTGGAGCCAGTTGTCTTTCACCACAGAGAACTTGACTCGTCTGATATCACGCAATGTTATTTGTTTTCCAGAAGCCATTTGCGTACGACGAATAATGCGATGTGGATAAAAAACAATCTTGTATCCACGGAAATAGTGTCTCGGATACCGATTCCAAACGTCCTTCTGAAAATCAACCGTAGCCCCCGAGGCCGGCATCAATTTCTGAGTTCGTGGAACTAAGTCCGAGAATTCCGGGACCGTTTTGGCTCCATCGTCAGAGACCGCCCATTTGAAGTACATATCACGACTTTCTTTCCGTACGATGCACTGACGTCTATACAGGCCATGCCGCCGAGCTTGACGCTTATTACGAAGCGCTGCTCTTTTTCTTTTCCAACGACGCATTCTGAGCCAGGTGCGGATTCGCGGAACGAAATTTCTCCTGACACGCCAGAACCGTCGGATTCCACCCCCGTAACGTCTTCTGCGGCGGTAAACGACGCGCCGGGGTCGACGACTATAATGGATTGATCGCCTTTTCCTATACACCCTCCCATAGCTACGTCGAGAGCGAAAAAATCTGACCATCCCTACTCTTGAAATAAAAAAGCTAAAGTGACCTTCACCTCGCCAGACACTGCTATTTATAGTCTGGACCGAGGTTTTGGACGGACCGAAGTATAAAAACTCACTTCGGTCCAAAAATAATGTTGTGTTGTTATTAAAGATATAAAGGGAAATCATCCACATGCGAGACGCCGAGACCTCATGCGAGACGCCTTTCAGCATGTTATATACGTTATGACGTCAAATTATCAAAGACGTCATTGATATGACACTTAACTTATGACACTTATGACACCTACAAAAAAAATGACGACACACGCATGCGCGGTAACACTTGTAGCGCAGCGGTCGTCATTCGAGAGACAGACTTCAAAGAGGCAAGACGTACTCTCAGATCCTCTCACTTGTTCTAAAAATAGACATGGCGGCAGAGGGGCATCGGGATCCTCGTGCAAAACATTGGGTTTTCACATTGCACGATTACAACGATGACATGGAGAAAACTCTGCAAGACTTCGGCAATTCAGCAAGATGCCAATATATCATATATGGACACGAAACCGGCTTTGAAGGAGAAACGAAGCACCTACAAGGATACTTGCAAAGCAATGGTCGGCTTCGATTCTCGCAGATTAAGAAGATACTGGGTATGCCAACCATACATCTGGAAATAGCCAAAGGCACACCAGAGCAAAATAAAGCATACTGCACAAAAGAAGATCACGATGGATACATCGAAATTGGAGATTTCACATCTATCTCCACGCAAGGTCAACGAAATGATGTATCTAAGATACTCATTCGCATAAAAGAAAATGCTTCAGAAGAGGAGCTCATTGAAGAATATGGCCTTGACTACCTAACGAAAAAGAAAATGCTCCGGGATGCCATCAAAGATATCAAAAATGAAAAAGCCAGAAATCAAATGAAGGAGGACATGGAGAATACCAGACTCAAGGATTGGCAAAGAAAGGCCCTCGCTCTATTACTACAGCAAAATGACCGAGAGATTCTGTTCATTTCCGACGAGACAGGAAACACTGGCAAAACATTTCTTGCCAAGTATCTCGTCTTCAGACATGATGCCTTTTATACCAACTCTACCAGTTACAATGACGTGATGTATGCTTATCAAGGACAAGATCTGGTTGTCTTTGACTTATGCAGAGCTGTTGGACACAACATAAATTATCAGACTATGGAGAGTCTCAAAAATGGAATAGTGTTCTCCAAAAAATATGAATCAACCATGCGGACCTTCAAGCCTCCTAGGATCATAGTATTTATGAACAATGATCCGGAACTTGATAAACTGAGCCATGATCGCTACTGCATCAAGACGCCAGGAGCATTGGAGATCGAAGAGCAAGAAAGAAGAGATAGAAAATGTAAGAATGTTGAGAAATCATCACTGCTAAAACATTATGAAGAACGTGCACAGAAAAGAAGGTGTATTCAAACAGCTGACATCAACTACTCTGTTGCAGATCCAATGCCACCACCATCCCCACCTCCAGCAAATACATCAAAAGGACCATTGCTTCAAACTCAACCATCATTCACGGATACAGACCAGACGGTACTGATTATGGACTCAGGAAATTTGTCTACACAATCTACGGAGCCACCACCCTCCCCGCCCAGGACACCACCTCCATCACCTCAAATGCCTACACTCGCACCGCAAGAGCTAGAAGCAATGACATTTGACTCAATACTAGCATTTCTGGAGTCTGACAACGAGCCTTCTGATCACGACACAGAACTGACCATGCCAACGCTATACACCCAGGCGTGAAGAACAGCAAAAAAAGAAAACACAGAGACATTTGTTCATTATTCATTACCGTTTATTCAGTTTAACGTTCATTAAACATTGTATTCAATTGATAAATTGTCGTTGGTTCCATATGTGTTTGCGTGCCGCGAAACAGCCATCTCCATTTACATTTGACATACAAACATACAATACTTTCAACACCTTATTAGGTTACCATAGTTACTGGACCGAAGTGGAGTTTATACTTCGGTCCGTCCAAGACTTAGGTCCAAAATCCTAATTTGCATATTAATCACGTGATATAATCACATTAGTTGTCCATGCTTCTTCCCCTCTGCAGACCGCAACACCTCCTATTCCCACCCATCCACCGAAGCATGGCTTAGCAAGGCTGTTCTTCAATTTCAGAAGCTTTGATTCGAAGCTTGTAGGTCGGTGGCTTCGCTTCTTCATCAGGTATGGACATCACTTCATTCAATGATACTTTCATGTCGGCGACTCCTTCTCCGGCTACACCAGATACTGATCCAATTATGGCTGCTGGCGCAACGCCTCCGGCAGTACCACGGACAGAGAACACCTCTCTTTTAACACTTCGTTTCTTCCGGGACGAAGATGAAGAAGAGCTATTTCCAGCATTCACAGCAGCAGATGCATCGGCTTCCAAAGAAACCCATGTCCCCACTGCCCACATGGCTCCCTCATCAGATGAATATGTCCTAGATCAATTGTCTACGTCAGAGGAGAAGCTGTTGAAGCTCCTGCACGAATTAGACGGCAGAGATTTGAATGAAACATTACGTCAGATGGAGGACGAAGCAATTCTAGTCCACAAAAGAAGGCAAACTTCTGACATCATGTCAGTGCTAAGGACAAAGAGAACTCACAAAACATTATCAACGCCACCAGCAAATGCCGCGTGCAGATGTTTCAAAAGATTTGAAACCTGAAAAAGTAAACCAATTTTCCTCTGCCCACTATCAGATCTTATTCACGCCAAGGTGGAGTCGAGGTTGTACACAGACATAGATGGCTCCAATTGAGCATAGTGCATAGTCATCAACAAACAGACAGGACCCAGAACCCTGGCTTACAAAATCGAGAATTTCATTTATTTTAAGAGTGAAGAGAATAGATGAAAGGGACGCTCCCCTGGAGAGTGCCCAACTTCTGCTCGTAGATGTAAAACAGCGAGATGAAAACCTGGGCCTGGAACTGCTGAACAGCCAGAAAATTGTGAATGAAATAAAAGAGATGACCTTCAAAACATAAAATATGAAGTTCCATGAGATTTCAGATATTTAAATATAGTCTTAAGCCTTCTGCAGGTCAGAAACAGATGGCAACTACATTTTCTTTGCTAATGAAGGCATTGTGGATGGTGGTATAAAAACAAACTAACTGGTGAGCAGCACAATTGTACCGGTAGAAACAGCACTATTTTGACTCTTTCTATACTGTTCTTTGACTCAGCTCTGTGCAAATTGCAGTGTCTACTCACCATACCTCAGTGCATTTTGTGGCCTTTCTTACAACTGTAATTGATAATACAAGATATATTGTTCTATCTGCAATCAGCCACAATATCCAGACAAATGTCAATATTAAATTACAACACCTCAAAAGTCAATCCAGATCTTTGTGTGATGCTCAGATGCACGCGGCATTTGCTGGTGGCGTTGATAATGTTTTGTGAGTTCTCTTTGTCCTTAGCACTGACATGATGTCAGAAGTTTGCCTTCTTTTGTGGACTAGAATTGCTTCGTCCTCCATCTGACGTAATGTTTCATTCAAATCTCTGCCGTCTAATTCGTGCAGGAGCTTCAACAGCTTCTCCTCTGACGTAGACAATTGATCTAGGACATATTCATCTGATGAGGGAGCCATGTGGGCAGTGGGGACATGGGCCTTGTTAGCTTCCAAATGGTACAGTTTATCAGCCAGGTGCTCAACGACATGGTGCAGAGCTTAATCAATAGCGCGGGATTGGTACAATCCCCCGAAAATCTGTTCCTTCCCGCAATGATCGAGTCTTAACGCGGGCAGACTCCTGCACAGTTGCAGGACTGCCCGCCCTGTTCACTGATCGTTGCGGGCGCTCGTTTGTCGTCTGCTTGAAAAACTGAAACTAGGACTGAGCAGGAGCGAATGATTTGTTGATATTTCATTGGCTGTTAGTGTAAATCAACCAAACGGCGGCGTTCATCTCCTCCATCTCGATCAACGACGAGAAGTTGCGAGAGTTTAAGGCGCCATATTGGATATTTTCCAAAATGAAGCGTGCACCCACCCTGTTCGACTTCGACTTTCGTGGAGGAAAGTGAAAAACAAAAACAAAAAAGAAAAGATTCTGTGCAATGTGAGGGTGGAGAAGATCATGATGAAACCGCAGTTGTTTAATCTAGATGATTTGATCAAGGTGTGTTGAAGTCTGTGTACAAAGGTGGAGGAGGTATGTAACATGGGGTTGGGGGGGTGGGGTGCCCCCCTTTTTTTATAGGGGGGGGGGGGGGGGGACTGCCCCCCTTTTTAAAAAATCCTAGATTAAGCTCTGATGGTGGGATATCCATCCTTTGACTTGAACCAGATACGACTGGCACGTTACCTGAGAGCTGACTTCAATGAGTTGACAGCCCTGATAAGGCCCTTTGCTGCTGGCTGGGCAATAAGCAACATTCTCTCTCTCTCTGTCATTCTCTCTCTCTCTCTCTCTCTCTTTCTGTCTGTCTGTCTGTCTCTCTCTCGATCTCTGTGTCTCTCCGTGTGCATTGCATTCTGTATGGTGTATTACTCTCTATAAAACATGTTCTTACAGCGTTGGGACTGACATGATGTCAGATGTAAACACTTTACAGCAAACTCCAGGAAACCCTTGGTTACAGATGTCCCATCTGATGTGATTTTTCAGTTCCTTAAAAAAAAGACATTGTTCATCTGGTCTAAGATAAAAAGAAGATAAAACCTTAAACAATTTGGTGTTCTTTTTTAAAATAGAAACGATTTTTGAAGTTGGCTGTAAGGTTTTTATTTCTTTGATTTTAAAATCTATATAGAGATTGTGACAAGGTAACAGCCCTGATACTTCTCATTGGCCTTGATTGGGCTTAAGACAACATGAATTGAACATGAATGGCCAAATATCACGTCCACGTTTACATCACACTGTGTGATATCCAGGAGCTGGAGTTGGATGTACCCTAAGGAAGCATTGTTTGTCCCTGCTCTCTTTGGCATTAAATAAATGAAATAGTCAACTCTGGACACTAAAGTTCTGCATCCTCTCGGTTTATGGCTTTACATTCATTACAAAGTTGGAGATGGCATTCAGTGTCAACTCAGCTTTGCATAGATTAGATCCTACATGTGGAAGAGGAAAGAGGTTTTACATTTTCATCTACACTTACTATGAGTATACAGTTTCACAACTGTCAGCAATACTTTTATGATCCTAAAACTTGACTGAATCATTCCATCACTCCAGCTGCGAAGGAACCCAAGGGGGGGGGGAGGAGGGTGGGGGGGGGGGGGGGTGCAGTGCGCCCCCTGACAGAATGGAAGCCCTTGATCATGTGTGGTATCCATTCGAGTTCCAGCTTTCAAAGAGGCAGGACCTGTATCTCAGATCCTCTCACTGATACTATAAATAGATGATGGCAGTGACAGGGCAACGGGACCCCAGAGGAAAACATTGGTGTTTTACTCTGCACGACTACACCGACGAACACGAAGAAATATTACAGAAATTTGGCAACTCCGCAAGATGCCAATACATGATTTACGGCCATGAAACTGGCGCTGAGGGTGAGACCAAACATCTTCAAGGATATCTCCAAAGTAATGGTAGATTGCGCTTCACACAAATCAAGAAAATTCTCAATATTCAAACGATTCACCTCGAGATCGCAAAAGGGACGCCCGAACAGAACAAGGCGTATTGTACCAAAGAAGATAGAGAAAATTACGTCGAAATCGGTGATTTCACCACAACCACCACCCAAGGTCAGAGAAACGATATCTCTAAAATCCTCATCAGGATTAGAGAAAATGCTACAGAAGAAGAACTGATTGAGGAATACGGCCTGGATTATCTCACAAAAAAGAAGATGCTCAGAGACGCATTAAAAGACATCAAGAATGAAAAAGCACGGCAAAAAATGAAGGAAGACATGGAAGCCACAAGACTCAAGACTTGGCAGAAAAAAGCATTGGCGTATCTACTGCAGCAAAATGAACGCGAAATCCTTTTCATCTCGGATGAAACCGGCAATACTGGAAAAACATTCCTCGCCAAGTACCTCGTATTCAAGCATGACGCATTTTATACAAATTCTTCAAGCTACACTGATGTCATGTACGCCTACCAAGGACAGGACATTGTCGTCTTTGACCTATGCCGTGCCATTGGGCATAATATCAACTACCAAACCATGGAGTCGTTGAAAAACGGAATCGTATTTTCAAAAAAATACGAGTCAACTATGAGGACCTTCCAGCCACCCAAAATCATAGTATTTATGAACAACGACCCCGAATTGGATAAGCTCAGCCATGACAGATATATGATCAAGACACCAGGAATGCTGGAGATCGAAGAAGAAGATCGACGGGCAAGAAAACGGCAAAATCTCCAAAAATCATCCGTTCTACAACATTATGAAGAACGAGCCGCCAAGAGACGTTGCCTACACACTGCAGACATTAACTACACAGTGGCAGGTCCGCCACCACCATCCCCGCCACCACTACGACCCATCATGGAGACACAGCCATCCGCCACCGACACAGATCAAACGGTGCTCATCATGGATAGCAATAACCTCTCATCTCAGTCCACTGAGGCACCACCATCACCACCGCCAAGCCCACAAATGCCCACCCTCGCACCCCAGGAGCTTGATGCTCTACCATTTGAGGCCATACTCGCATTCCTCGAATCAGACAACGAGCCCAGTGACCAAGAGCCTTCCATGCCAATCCTTGCCACTCAGGCTTGAAAAAAAAAAAAAGACAATGTGAAAAGTTCAAAAAACCGTTTATTTCAGTTAAATAAACATTGTATTCAATTGTTAAACTCTCGTTGGTTCCATATTGATTGCGTGCGCAATGCCAACTCCATTTTACATTTGACATACAAACAAACTAAAAAATCACCACCTCACTACGTCACCATAGCAACTGGACACAGGTTATGGACTGAAGTAGCTTTACACTTCGGTCCGTCCAAAAACTTAGGTCCAAAATACTCATTTGCATAATAGTCACGTGATCTAATCACATTAGTTTTCCTTTTTTCTCTGTATTTACCTCTTCATCGATAATAAATAGAATTTGACCGTCGTCTTTGCTTTCGAAGTCTAGCTGTAACTAGTTTCTGTCATGGTCGACGTTCTTGTTTTTTAAGGTTTCTTGTAATCTTCGTGAAAAAGATCTGATAGTGGGCAGAGGAAAATTGGTTTACATTTTCAGGTTTCAAATCTTTTGAAACATCTTCTGCACGCGGCATTTGATGGTGGCGTCGATGATGTTTTGTGAGTAGTTCTCTTTGTTCTTGGCACTTGCATGATGTCAGAAGTTTGCCTTTTATACTGGACTAGAATTGCTTCTTCCTCCATCTGACGCAATGTTTCATTCAAATCTTTGCTGTCCAATTCTTGCAGGAGCTTCAACAGCTTCTCCTCTGACGTAGACAATTGATCTAGGACATATTCATCTGATGAGGGAGCCATGTGGGCAGTGGGGACATGGGCCTTGTTAGCTTTCAAATGGTACAGTTTATCAGCCAGGTGCTCAACGACATGGTGGGATATCCATCCTTTGACTTGAACCAGATACGACTGGCGCGTTACCTGAGAGCTGACTTTAATGAGTTGACAGTCCTGATAACGCCCTTTGCTGCTGGCTGGGCAATAAGCAACATTTCTCTCTCTCTCTCTCTCTCTCTCTCTCTCTCTCTCTCTCTGTGTGTGTGTGTGTATGTGTGTGTGTGTGTGTATGTGTGTGTGTGTCTGTCTCTCTCCATGTGCATTGCATTCTGTGTGATGTATTACTCTCTATAAACATGTTCTTACAGCGTTGGGACTGACGTGATGTCAGATGTAAACACTTTACAGCAAACTCCAGGAAACCCTTGGTTACAGATGTCCCATCTGATGTGATTTTTCAGTTCCTTAAAAAGACATTGTTCATCTGGTCTAAGATAAAAAGAAGATAAGACCTAAAAGCAATTTGGCGTTCTTTTTTAAAATAGAAACGATTATTGAAGTTGGCAGTAAGGTTTTTATTTGTTTGTTTTTAAAATCTATATAGAGATTGTGACAAGGTAACAGCCCTGATACTTCTCATTGGCCTTGATTGGGCTTAAGACAACATGAATTGAACATGAATGGCCAAATATCACGTCCACGTTTACATCACACTGTGTGATATCCAGGAGCTGGAGTTGGATGTACCCTAAGGAAGCATTGTTTGTCCTGCTCTCTTTGGCATTAAATAAATGAAATAGTCAACTCTGGACACTAAAGTTCTGCATCCTCTCGGTTTATGGCTTTACATTCATTACAAAGTTGGAGATGGCATTCAGTGTCAACTCAGCTTTGCATAGATTAGAAACCTACATGTGGAAGAGGAAAGAGGTTTTACATTTTCATCTACACGTACTATGAGTATACAGTTTCACAACTGTCAGCAATACTTTTATGATCCTAAAACTTGACTGAATCATTCCATCACTCCAGCTGCAAAGGAACCCAAATTTATTAGAGCCATTTTCGACCAAAAGCTCAACTTTAAATGTCATATCCAGCACTTGACAAAATGTCAGAAAGCAGCAGAGGTTCTCTTGGTCGTATCGCACAAAAGTCGGGGGAAAAAAGTTGAAATCTCTTCTTCATCTTTACAGGGCTCTGATCTGTTCCAAAATGGACTATGGCTGTGTCATCTGTGCTTCTGCAAGGCCTTCCTACCTCTGAACCGTGGATACCACACTTAATCAAGGGCTTCAACTCTGTCAGGGGGCGCACTGCATCACCCCTGTCCACAATCTGTATGGAACTGTCGACTAAAACCAACACTCGACTTAAACTTTGAACTGTAGTTTGAACCACTTCCCAGAACTCCCCAACTTTGCCCGTGACTGTGCTTTTGATACAAAATTCTCAATAAATTTGAAGACACCTGAGTTCAAATACACCCTTGAAATGGAAGTATTTTACCATTGGATGATGTAGAGACTGACACTGAAGTCGTGTGTCATTTGTCCAAATTTCCAGACAACCCACTTTGGACTTTCCATACTTCAGAGGTTCTCTTTGGTTTTGCCCTTTGTTGCGAAGACTCTCCAAACTCTCTGGCGTACAGGACATTTTTGCTGACTTATCTAGATTTGTATTCTTCCAAATATTTACCAATGGTTCTAGATCATCAGGAAGATTTCCAATTTTATGAAGTGATGAGTATCATTTGATGACTCTCAGATACAATGGCTTGGGTGTATATTAGGTTGGTGTTTAGTAGGAGTTATCAGAAAGGGTCTTTTTTTTTTATCAAGCAACAATGTGTTTCTGGGATTTTCTTGTTTTGAGAGATTGACAAAAACACTAGTTGGCATTATGGATTGTTGAAAGATAAACTCTGCATCTGAGCATCACACAAAGATCTGGATTGACTTTTGAGGTGTTGTAATTTAATATTGACATTTGTCTGGATATTGTGGCTGATTGCAGATAGAACAATATATCTTGTATTATCAATTACAGTTGTAAGAAAGGCCACAAAATGCACTGAGGTATGGTGAGTAGACACTGCAATTTGCACAGAGCTGAGTCAAAGAACAGTATAGAAAGAGTCAAAATAGTGCTGTTTCTACCGGTACAATTGTGCTGCTCACCAGTTAGTTTGTTTTTATACCACCATCCACAATGCCTTCATTAGCAAAGAAAATGTAGTTGCCATCTGTTTCTGACCTGCAGAAGGCTTAAGACTATATTTAAATATCTGAAATCTCACGGAACTTCATATTTTATGTTTTGAAGGTCATCTCTTTTATTTCATTCACAATTTTCTGGCTGTTCAGCAGTTCCAGGCCCAGGTTTTCATCTCGCTGTTTTACATCTACGAGCAGAAGTTGGGCACTCTCCAGGGGAGCGTCCCTTTCATCTATTCTCTTCACTCTTAAAATAAATGAAATTCTCGATTTTGTAAGCCAGGGTTCTGGGTCCTGTCTGTTTGTTGATGACTATGCACTATGCTCAATTGGAGCCATCTATGTCTGTGTACAACCTCGACTCCACCTTGGCGTGAATAAGATCTGATAGTGGGCAGAGGAAAATTGGTTTACTTTTTCAGGTTTCAAATCTTTTGAAACATCTGCACGCGGCATTTGCTGGTGGCGTTGATAATGTTTTGTGAGTTCTCTTTGTCCTTAGCACTGACATGATGTCAGAAGTTTGCCTTCTTTTGTGGACTAGAATTGCTTCGTCCTCCATCTGACGTAATGTTTCATTCAAATCTCTGCCGTCTAATTCGTGCAGGAGCTTCAACAGCTTCTCCTCTGACGTAGACAATTGATCTAGGACATATTCATCTGATGAGGGAGCCATGTGGGCAGTGGGGACATGGGCCTTGTTAGCTTCCAAATGGTACAGTTTATCAGCCAGGTGCTCAACGACATGGTGCAGAGCTTAATCAATAGCGCGGGATTGGTACAATCCCCCGAAAATCTGTTCCTTCCCGCAATGATCGAGTCTTAACGCGGGCAGACTCCTGCACAGTTGCAGGACTGCCCGCCCTGTTCACTGATCGTTGCGGGCGCTCGTTTGTCGTCTGCTTGAAAAACTGAAACTAGGACTGAGCAGGAGCGAATGATTTGTTGATATTTCATTGGCTGTTAGTGTAAATCAACCAAACGGCGGCGTTCATCTCCTCCATCTCGATCAACGACGAGAAGTTGCGAGAGTTTAAGGCGCCATATTGGATATTTTCCAAAATGAAGCGTGCACCCACCCTGTTCGACTTCGACTTTCGTGGAGGAAAGTGAAAAACAAAAACAAAAAAGAAAAGATTCTGTGCAATGTGAGGGTGGAGAAGATCATGATGAAACCGCAGTTGTTTAATCTAGATGATTTGATCAAGGTGTGTTGAAGTCTGTGTACAAAGGTGGAGGAGGTATGTAACATGGGGTTGGGGGGGTGGGGTGCCCCCCTTTTTTTTATAGGGGGGGGGGGGGGGACTGCCCCCCTTTTTAAAAAATCCTAGATTAAGCTCTGATGGTGGGATATCCATCCTTTGACTTGAACCAGATACGACTGGCACGTTACCTGAGAGCTGACTTCAATGAGTTGACAGCCCTGATAAGGCCCTTTGCTGCTGGCTGGGCAATAAGCAACATTCTCTCTCTCTCTGTCATTCTCTCTCTCTCTCTCTCTCTCTCTCTCTTTCTGTCTGTCTGTCTGTCTCTCTCTCGATCTCTGTGTCTCTCCGTGTGCATTGCATTCTGTATGGTGTATTACTCTCTATAAAACATGTTCTTACAGCGTTGGGACTGACATGATGTCAGATGTAAACACTTTACAGCAAACTCCAGGAAACCCTTGGTTACAGATGTCCCATCTGATGTGATTTTTCAGTTCCTTAAAAAAAAGACATTGTTCATCTGGTCTAAGATAAAAAGAAGATAAAACCTTAAACAATTTGGTGTTCTTTTTTAAAATAGAAACGATTTTTGAAGTTGGCTGTAAGGTTTTTATTTCTTTGATTTTAAAATCTATATAGAGATTGTGACAAGGTAACAGCCCTGATACTTCTCATTGGCCTTGATTGGGCTTAAGACAACATGAATTGAACATGAATGGCCAAATATCACGTCCACGTTTACATCACACTGTGTGATATCCAGGAGCTGGAGTTGGATGTACCCTAAGGAAGCATTGTTTGTCCCTGCTCTCTTTGGCATTAAATAAATGAAATAGTCAACTCTGGACACTAAAGTTCTGCATCCTCTCGGTTTATGGCTTTACATTCATTACAAAGTTGGAGATGGCATTCAGTGTCAACTCAGCTTTGCATAGATTAGATCCTACATGTGGAAGAGGAAAGAGGTTTTACATTTTCATCTACACTTACTATGAGTATACAGTTTCACAACTGTCAGCAATACTTTTATGATCCTAAAACTTGACTGAATCATTCCATCACTCCAGCTGCAAAGGAACCCAAATTTATTAGAGCCATTTTCGACCAAAAGCTCAACTTTAAGTGTCATATCCAGCACTTGACAAAATGTCAGAAAGCAGCAGAGGTTCTCTTGGTCGTATCGCACAAAATTCGGGGGAAAAAAGTAGAAATCTCTTCTTCATCTTTACAGGGCTCTGATCTGGTCCAAAATGGACTATGGCTGTGTCATCTGTGCTTCTGCAAGGCCTTCTAACTCGTGGATACCACACATGATCAAGGGCTTCCATTCTGTCAGGGGGCGCACTGCACCCCCCCCCCCCCCACCCCTCCCCCCCCCCCCCCCCTCCCTGTCCACAATCTATATGGAACTGTCGACTAAAACCAACACTCAACTTAAACTTTGAACTGTAGTTTGAGCCACTTCCCAGAACTCCCCAACTTTGCCCGTGACTGTTTTTTTTTTTTTTTTTTTATCCCAAATTCTCAATAAAGTCTTGAAATGTAGATTCTTTCCAGTTTGGATGATGTAGAGACTGACACTGAAGTGTGTCATTTGTTCAAATTTTCCAGACAGCCCACCTTCGACTGTCCATACTTCCGAGATCCTCTTTGGTTTTGCCCTTTGTTGCAAAGACTCTACAAGCTCTCTGGTGTACAGGAAATTTTTGCTGGCTTATCCAGATTTGTATTCTTCCAAATATTTACCAATGGTTCTAGATCATCAGGAAGATTTCCAATTTCATGAAGTGATGAGTACCATTTGATGACTCTTAGATACAATGGCTTGGGTGTATATTAGGTTGGTGTTTAGTAGGAGTTATCAGAAGGGGTCTTCTTTTTTTTATCAAGCAACAATGTGTTTCTGGGATTTTCTTGTTTTGAGAGATTGACAGAAACACTGGTTGGCATTATGAGTTGTTGAAAGATAAACTCTGCATCTGAGCATCACACAAAGATCTGGATTGACTTTTGAGGTGTTGTAATTTAATATTGACATTTGTCTGGATATTGTCACTGATTGCACTGCAGATAACAATATATCTTGTATTATTAATTACAGTCGTAAGAAAGGCCACAAAATGCGCTGAAGAAACTACACTCGATTGCCAAAAAGACGTACACAAAATGGCCGGTAGATCTGATCTCGGTTCAGCAGTGGTTAGATCTGATGCATTTTGAACACAGAAAAAAAGCAATTTACTCACTGAGCTTTCAGTATTTGGTGGTGCATCCATTTGCCCGCAAAACCTGCCTCATTCGAGCTGGCAGCGGGTGGTAGAGCCCCTGAATGTAGCCTGGAGTGAGGTGGTCCCAGATGTCAAGCACAGTCCTGATCAGAGTGTCTCTGTTTACAACCTCGTGCACTCTCCTTTGTAACCGGCTTTTGAGAGTTCTCCACACATTTTCAGTAATGTTGATGTCTGGGCTTTGTGAGGGCCAGGTCATGGTCGGAATTCCGTTCACCTATTTCTAGTGGGTGGTGAATCGAGAGGTGTGGCATGGCGCATTGTCATCTTGGAAGATCTAAGGCTCTCGTGGGAACTTAACTCTGGCTGCTACAGGCCAAAATTGGTGTCAAGGACTTCTACGTACTTTTGAGAGTTGATTGTCCCCTCAACAGGCACAAGTGTACCAATACTGTTAAATGTAAGGCATCTCCAAAACATGGCAAAGCCTTGCAACTTGGGTCTGGATCTGCATGCACTCCAAGACACTGAGGATCGTAGATTTCGTTGTCTTTTCGCCACACATACACTTTCCGGTTCTTACCAATCACAACCTTGGTCTCGTCACTAAAAATCAACTTTTTCCAGTACTGTTCAACGGGTACATCTCGATAGATCCCTGTCTCGGTAGATCCCCATCTCGGTAGATCCCCGTCTCGATAGATCCCCCACTACATGTGGACGAATTTCCGTCTTGGTAGATCCCCGTCTCGGTAGATCCCCATCTCGATAGATCCCCGTCTCGGTAGATCCAAAAACAGTAACGGGGATCCATCAAGATGGGGATCTATCGAGACGGGGATCTATCAAGACGGGGATCTATCGAGACGGGGATCTATCGAGTGCCCCCCCCCCCCCCCCCATGCAGAGGGGAAGAAGCATGGGAAAACTAATGTGATTAGATCACGTGACTATTATGCAAATGAGTATTTTGGACCTAAGTTTTTGGACGGACCGAAGTGTAAAGCTACTTCAGTCCATAACCTGTGTCCAGTTGCTATGGTGACGTAGTGAGGTGGTGATTTTTTAGTTTGTTTGTATGTCAAATGTAAAATGGAGTTGGCATTGCGCACGCAATCAATATGGAACCAACGAGAGTTTAACAATTGAATACAATGTTTATTTAACTGAAATAAACGGTTTTTTGAACTTTTCACATTGTCTTTTTTTTTTTTTCAAGCCTGAGTGGCAAGGATTGGCATGGAAGGCTCTTGGTCACTGGGCTCGTTGTCTGATTCGAGGAATGTGAGTATGGCCTCAAATGGTAGAGCATCAAGCTCCTGGGGTGCGAGGGTGGGCATTTGTGGGCTTGGCGGTGGTGATGGTGGTGCCTCAGTGGACTGAGATGAGAGGTTATTGCTATCCATGATGAGCACCGTTTGATCTGTGTCGGTGGCGGATGGCTGTGTCTCCATGATGGGTCGTAGTGGTGGCGGGGATGGTGGTGGCGGACCTGCCACTGTGTAGTTAATGTCTGCAGTGTGTAGGCAACGTCTCTTGGCGGCTCGTTCTTCATAATGTTGTAGAACGGATGATTTTTGGAGATTTTGCCGTTTTCTTGCCCGTCGATCTTCTTCTTCGATCTCCAGCATTCCTGGTGTCTTGATCATATATCTGTCATGGCTGAGCTTATCCAATTCGGGGTCGTTGTTCATAAATACTATGATTTTGGGTGGCTGGAAGGTCCTCATAGTTGACTCGTATTTTTTTGAAAATACGATTCCGTTTTTCAACGACTCCATGGTTTGGTAGTTGATATTATGCCCAATGGCACGGCATAGGTCAAAGACGACAATGTCCTGTCCTTGGTAGGCGTACATGACATCAGTGTAGCTTGAAGAATTTGTATAAAATGCGTCGTGCTTGAATACGAGGTACTTGGCGAGGAATGTTTTTCCAGTATTGCCGGTTTCATCCGAGATGAAAAGGATTTCGCGTTCATTTTGCTGCAGTAGATACGCCAATGCTTTTTTCTGCCAAGTCTTGAGTCTTGTGGCTTCCATGTCTTTTCCTTCATTTTTTGCCGTGCTTTTTCATTCTTGATGTCTTTTAATGCGTCTCTGAGCATCTTCTTTTTTGTGAGATAATCCAGGCCGTATTCCTCAATCAGTTCTTCTTCTGTAGCATTTTCTCTAATCCTGATGAGGATTTTAGAGATATCGTTTCTCTGACCTTGGGTGGTTGTTGTGGTGAAATCACCGATTTCGACGTAATTTTCTCTATCTTCTTTGGTACAATACGCCTTGTTCTGTTCGGGGCGTCCCTTTTGCGATCTCGAGGTGAATTGTTTGAATATTGAGAATTTTCTTGATTTGTGTGAAGCGCAATCTACCATTACTTTGGAGATATCCTTGAAGATGTTGGTCTCACCCTCAGCGCCAGTTTCATGGCCGTAAATCATGTATTGGCATCTTGCGGAGTTGCCAAATTTCTGTAATATTTCTTCGTGTTCGTCGGTGTAGTCGTGCAGAGTAAAACACCAATGTTTTCCTCTGGGGTCCCGTTGCCCTGTCACTGCCATCATCTATTTATAAGTATCAGTGAGAGGATCTGAGATACAGGTCCTGCCTCTTTGAAAGCTGGAACTCGAATGGATACCACACATGATCAAGGGCTTCCATTCTGTCAGGGGCGCACTGCACCCCCCCCCCCCACCTCCTCCCCCCCCCTTGGGTTCCTTCGCAGCTGAGTGATGGAATGATTCAGTCAAGTTTTAGGATCAAAAGTAATGCTGA
>JAMYXO010008273.1:0-10000 GCA_033310375.1 Conus canariensis
TTGTCTATTCCCGTACGCAGAGAACAAGTGTTTTTTTGCTTTTATTCCAGGGAGCCAGCAGAGAACAAATGTTGTTTCTCTTCCAGGGTACCGAAGAACAAGTTGTTTTGCTCTTTCCAGGTCCCACAAGAACAATTTTTCAAGGTACCCAGCAGAGAACAAGTTGTTTTGCTTCTTCCAGGTACAAAAAGAGAAGTTGGTTTGCTTATTCCCAGGTTACCAGCAAGAACAAGGTGTTTTGCTTCTATTCCAGGTACGCAGCAGAGAACAATGTGTTTTTGCTTCTACCAGGTACCAGCAGAGAACAAGTGTGTTTGCTTTATTCCAGTACCCAGAGTAACAAGTGTGTTTGTTGCTTTCATGGTAGCAGCAGAGAACAGGTTTTTGCTTTCTATTCCAGGTACGCAGCAGAAAACAGTGTATTTGCTTTATTCCAGGTACCGCAAGAACAAGTGTGTTTGCTTTATTCCAGGTACCCAGCAGAGACAAGTGTTTTTGCTTCTATTCCAGGTACACAGCAAGAACAAGTGTTTTTGCTTTATCAGGTACGCAGCAGAGAACAAGTGTTTTTTTTCTATGCAGGTACCACACAAGGGAAAAAGTGTTTTGCTTTATTCCAGGTACACACAGCAGAACAACGTGTTTTGCTTCTATTCCAGGTAACAACAGAGAACAATGTTTTTTTTTTGCTTCTATTCCAGGTATCCAGAGAACAAGTGTTTTTGCTTTATTCCAGGTACCCAGCAGAGAAAAACGTGTTTTGCTTTATTCCAGGTACCCAGCAGAGACAAGTGTGTTTTGCTTTATTCCAGTACCACAGAGACAACTGTGTTTTGCTTTATTCCAGGTACCCACAGGAACATGTTTTTGCTTTATCCAGGTACCCACAGAGAACATGTGTTTGCTTCTTTCCAGGTACACACAAGAACAACTGTGTTTTGCTTTATTCCAGGTACACACAGAGACAATGTTTTTGCTTATCAGGTACCACAAGACAGTGTGTGCTTATTCCAGGACACAAAACAGTGGTTTTGCTTTATTCCAGTACACAGAAGAGGACAACTGTGTTTTGCTTTATCCAGTACCACAAGAGGTATACAACAGCAGAGAACAGTGTGTTTTGCTTTATTCCAGGTACACAACAGAGAACAACTGTGTTTTTTCTTTATTCCAGGTACACAAGACAAGGCTGGACCAAAAACTGTGTTTTGCTTTATTCCAGGTACACAACAGAGACAACGTGTTTTTGCTTTATTCCAGTACAAACAGAGGACAACGTGTTTTGTTTATTCCAGTCCAGACAGTGTTTTTTATTCCAGGTACACAACAGAGGACAACGTCATGTTTTTGCTTTATTCCAGGGACCACAGAGACAACTTTTTTTACGGTAACAGGAACAAGTGTTTTTGCTTTATTCCCGGTACACACACAGAGAACTGTGTTTTGCTTTATTCCAGACAACCGAACAATGTTTTGTTTTTCCAGGTACAACAGAGGACAACCGTTTTTTGCTTTATTCCAGGTACATGACAGAGGACAACTGTTGTTTGCTTTATTCCAGGTACACAACAGAGGACAACTGTGTTTTGCTTTATTCCAGGTACCAACAGAGACAACTGTGTTTTTTATTCAGTACCAACAGGACAACTGTGTTTTGCTTTATTCCAGAACACAACAGAGGACAACTGGTTTTGCTTTATTCCAGGTACACAGAGACAACTGTGTTTTGCTTTATCCAGGTACACAACAGAGACAAGTGTTTTTATTCAGGTACACAACAGGACAACCTGTTTTTGCTTTATTCCAGGGACACAACACAGAAAACGTGTTTTGCTTTATTCAGGTCAAACACAGAACAACTGTGTTTTGCTTTATTCCAGGTACACAACAGAGGACAACCGTTTTTTTGCTTTATTCCAGGTACATACAGAGGACAACTGTGTTTTGCTTTATTCCAGTACACAACAGAGACACTGTGTTTTGCTTTATTCCAGTACACAACAGAGGACAACTGTTTTGCTTTATTCCAGTACACAACACAGGACAACTGGTTTTGCTTTATTCCAGTACACAACAGAACAACTGTGTTTTGCTTTATTCAGGTACCCAACAGAGGACAACTGTGTTTTTGCTTTATTCCAGGTACACAACACAGACAACTGTGTTTTGCTTTGTTCAAGGTACGCTGACAGAGGACAGCTGCGTCTGCTTTACTCAAGGCACGCAACAGATCAGTGTTTAACTCGGTAAAAAGCCTTTCATGCTTTGATCACTTGGACACATATGATTTATTAGGTTTTTGACTTTTACATTCATTTCTTGCCAGTTTTAGGACTAATAGAAATGATATGCCTGATATTATAGTACACTAAGTAGAAATTAACAAGCATGTTGCTGTCCAGTCCTTTGCTATGGCCTACGTTTGCTATGCCATTGCCAATATTATAGCAGCATAACGTGCTGTGGAGGATGAATGATGTGCCAGGTGGTTTTTTTAGTATATGTTTTGTACACATAGTATCGTTGTCAGAGAGAGTATGAATAGAAAGATAACAGTAGCGGTTTCTATGAATATGTCCTTCATGAAATATGTTCATGAAGAATGTCTGCATAAGTGTCACATTATCTCTCTCTCCTCTCTCTTCTCTCTCTCCTCTCTCTCTCTCTCTTCTTCTGTCCAGTCGTCTTCTGTCTGTCTCTCTCTCTGTCTCTCTCTGCTAAAAAAAAAATAAGCGAAGAAAAGAACGGATGAGGCCTATGAAATGGAAAAAAGATATATGAAACGAATAAGAAAAAAAGGGAATTAAGTAAAAAAAAAAATCGCCCCTGAGAAAGTTGTCATTTAAACATCTCTCTCTCTCTCTCTCTCTCTCTCATCTCTCTCTCTCTCTTCTCCTCTCCTTCTCTCTCCTCTCTGTAACAGACTGGGCTTCCCGTCGGTTTTGCATGTTAGTTTTTTGCAACTATTATGAATGTGTTTTTAGGATTGCCAGGAAGTGGAAAAATGTCGCCATTTTTTCTGTGGGCCTTCAGTAAACTTGACACAGCGTCAAAGCTGAAAGGTCATTTTTGACCCAACGTACTGTATTTATCACGCTTTGTTTCAGACTGTGGAGTGCCAGAATGTTACATTGTGTTTTCTAAAGTGTTTTCCGACAAATATTCAATCTGAACTAACAGTGTCTTCATTACAGATTATCTGTTTATCCTGTTTATGATCATACAGTTAACTTCTTGTTGAACTTTGCAGCCACGACCCATTCAGACCAGCATATAATACTGAGATCTCACTTTCTCCTCTTCAGGAAGATGCAGTGATGATCCATATCAGCTAACGTTTGCATGACAGCTAAGGCCTTAGAAGTAAGAAATACACATCTACATGACCCTAAATTTCGTGTGTTGCAGATTGAAGTGCATGAGCCATTAGGAGCAGTCACACAAGATGGAGCCCAGTACCAGTAAGAAACCAAGACCAGAAACTGATTTCAAACTGTGTATTCAGTGTCAGGAGCCTGGCACTGGTGTCCTAGCGTCTGAACCACCAGAGGAACCCTACTCAAAGTTCCTCCTGTTTGTGCACGAAAGAGGACAGTATGGAGATGCTGATCATGCACAGATCAGTGGGCGATTGCATGGGTACACTGCCTCCAATCTAAAAGATATGTAAGCAAAGTGGCACAGAAAACTTATGGATCTTCTTGTCACAGTGGTCACCTTGAGCATGCCAAGGCACGAAACCAGAAGGCCTGCCAAGAAGGAGAGAGTCAGCATGTACAGAAGAGGCGTGGACGGCCTTCTTCTGCAGCCACTAGTGCATCAGGCTCTGCTGAAAGTGAGACTCTTCACTTCACACGTTCAGCAACATCTCCTTTCAATGCAAAGCAGTGTTTCTTCTGCCAAGAAGACAGGAAGGAACCAGTTCATGAGTTGTGTACATTCAGTGCAGGGAAACACCTGCAAAAGGCTGTTGATGAAAGCAAGAATCACACTTGGAAGGTGTGGCGTCAGGATGACATTCCTCACCCTCGGCTACCACCAGCAACAACCTACGGGTGGAAGGAAGAGGGGGATAGGCTGGTACCAGCTCCAACAAGGGATCCTCCAGCTCCAGCCACAGTTACTCACCTCATCAAATGTGGGTGCAAGAAGACCAGTTGCACATCACACTGTTCCTGTCGGTCGCAGGGCCTCAACTGCTCCGAGATGTGTTTTGTGTGGCGCCGATGAGGAGGTGTGCAGTAATGTCAACCAGGCACTCTTAGGAATTGAAGAGGGTGATGAAGAAGGAGATCCTTCCATCTAAACTATGAACACAAGCACTAAATGAACATTGAAGTTCTGTCCTACATTAGCTGACCAGAACCAGCCAGATGGTGGACCGAAAGAACTAAATAAAACAGGTTTGAGCTATGAGATTACCACTGTATGTACAATTTAGAAGTCAAGAACAAAAAAAGTTTGAGTTGTTGAAAGGAGTGTTTTTTTTTCTTAGTAATTATATTACTTTTAGCAATATGTTGGTTGTTTGCTTTGTGTACAGAATGTATTTGGGTGATATAATCAAATTACTTAGCACGATTTGGGCCGTAATTTGAAATTGAGAGAAAAAGTATAAAGAAATCACAAAAAATGGCGATATCATTTTTTTGGTAAGTTAAATCCTTCCAGAACACAGTCCAACCAGTGGCCAAAAATCAACATTTGAAACTAACGGAAAACACTGCCCCCCCCCCCCCCCCCACCACCACCCCCCCTCACTAATAATAAGAATAATGGATTTAATTGCATTCCATTTCTTGATAGCTTTAGAGTTGATAGTGAAGATAAGCCAGATGTTTTATCACACTTAGTAGAAGTAAAGGAGTCAAGCTGCTGTCCAATCTTTGCTATGGCCTGTCTTTGATACGCCATTGCAAATATTGCAGCGGTGTACCATGTTGTGAAGGGTGAATGATAGGCCCGTTTTTTTTTTTTTTTTTTTTTTTTTTTTTTTTTCTTTTTAGCTCTGTTGTGTGCACACAGTATCACCAGAAAGAGGACAAATGACAACTAAACCGTAATGACTTCTGTACGTTGTCTGTTTTATGAAATATGCCCATTAGCAATGGATGATTGCTGTGTATACATGAATCACATTCGGCTTTCTTCTTTGTTTAGTGTGTGTCTGTGTCTGTGTGTGTGTGTGTGTGTGTGTGCGCGTGCGCGCGTGTGTGTGCATGTGTGTGCGCGCGTTTTCTTTTTGTTTGGGTTTTTTTTTTGCGTTTATAACAACTAAAAGGAAAAAAGCGGGTAAAGGATAGAATATCTGAAGTCCATGAGAAAAACGAGATACATGAAAAACTGAGAAAAAGGAAAAAAGAAAGAAAAAAATCCTTTTTTAAAGAGTCCATGGGTGATAACAAAGTTTTCTTCAAAACCCATGTGTGCAGTATATTTTGCTCGTGTACTAGTTTCTTTTTGAACCCCTTTTTCTATATGTTTGGTTGGGTTTTGCGGGGTTTTGTTGCGTAATTTTCAGGGTTTATTTTTGATCAAATTTGAAGGGAAATTTTTATTTTTCCCAAAACATATCTGATATCCCTTTTGGGGTAAAATGAAATGATCTCGTAGTTTCTTGTTTTTTTCCATTTCAATGACTGGTGTTAGGTTGGCTTTTATTTCCAAAAATGAATTTGGGTTTTAAATGTCAACTAACTACAAAAGGGGCCCATCGCTGACACGCCCATTGCAAAATATTAAAAAGTGAAGCAAAATGCTGTTTATACTCCTTGAAAAATTGGTTGTTTTTGCATTTTCTGTGTTTGGACATTCATGTGTGATTTCGGCAAGGGGTTTTCGAGGTTTTTGTGTTTTGTTGTGTGTTTTGTGTGTGTGTTTGGTATGAAAAGAGACTATCCTTTAAAGCTGAAAAACGGGCTGAACTTTGTCCTAAATGTGGGGAGTTTTTGCCTTTTCCTTTGGGAGGCCATTTTTGTGGTGTTAAAAACGTGGGGTGTGTGTGTGGTGTGGTGTGTGTGTGTGGGTTTGGGTGTGTTTTGTAAAGCGTGGGTGTGTGTGGGTGTGAGCGTGTGTGGGGGTATTTCCATGAAATTTGGGATGAATGAGAAATTTGGGGCTTTTCAGAATGGGTGGTTTGGGGGTTTTTTAGTCCTTTAAAGACAAATTTTTATTTGCTTTTCCTTAATGCCCGATACTTTAGTAAACTTTGGCCAAATAATTTAGCTTGCTTCTCTCATCTTTTTCAAAGCCTATCCTTTGGGTTTCCATTGGGAAAAAAAGAAAAAGCAACATACCCCGTTTTAAAGAGTTTCCCTAGGGCATTTTTTTCTTTTTATCTGTGTGTGGGATTTTATGTCTAGTTGGGACGTGTCGTGGAAACCTTTTCTGTATGTGTGGTGTGAACAGGGTTGTTTTACCGTTTTATTTTTTATCAATTTTTTATCAAATTTTTGGGAAAAAAAAAGGGGGTTTTCTTTTTTTTTTTAAAAATAAACTTTCGATGTCCTTTTTTGGGGGGGAAATGGTGATCCCAACCGGGGCCCCCCAGAGGTGTGTGTTTGGGTGTGGGGTTTGTGGTTGTTTTGTGTGTGGTGTGTGTGTGTGTGTGTGTTGTGGGGCGGGATGAAAAAGGGGACTATCCCCTTAAAAAACCCCGATACTGGGGCTGAACTTTTTACTATGTATGGGTTATGCCTGTCCCCTTTTTAAATCATTGCAAATATTCAGCAAATTACCCTGTCATGACGAGTAATGGGGGATAAGGGAAGTTTTTTTCATATCTATGTGTGCGTATATGTGTTTGTGTAAAAGTTTTCTGTGAACCTTTTTGTATTGTTTGGCTTTTGAACGAGAAAATTGGTTTTTTTTTTGTTAAAGTTAAACTTTTTCCCAAAATTTTTAAAAAATTGATTCCAAAAAATACCCGATGTCCTGTGGGCTTAAAGTGTGTGATTCAAAATATCATTTGTTTTTTTTTAATGTTGGTGTCCTTTTTTTTTTTGGGCTTTATTTAAAAGTTTATGGTTTTTTCGTAAAAAAATTTTCAAAGGGCCTTTCCCTTGGTACCCATTGCAAAAATTTTACAGAAAAAAAAACCCTGTTTTAAAGAAATTTTCCCCCGAAAAAGGTTTTTTTTTTATCCTTTTGGTCGTGCCAAAATTAAATGGTGCTTGTGTGTGTTGTGGATCCTTTTTTTTTGGGTTGGGGTGGTGTGGGGGTTTGTTGGGGGGGCCCTTTTTTGTTTTTTTTTATCAAAAATTTTTTTAAAAAAATGCTTGGAAAAAGGAAATGGATTTTTTCCAAAATCATATCCCTTTTGGTTTTATTGTGTGTCCTTCGCGGCCCCTTTGGGAAAATTGGAATTCAAAACCCCTTTTGGGCCCAGCTGCACAGCTTTTTGGTGTCTTTTTGCCAGGTGTGTGGAAATTTTTTTGTGTGGGGTGTGGGGGTTTTAGCTTTTTTGTTTTTTTCGGGAAAACCCCCACCCCCCCCTTTTCCCCTTTTTTTCCCTCCTTTTTGCGGGCCCCCCCTTTTTCCCAACCCACCGCCCAAAAAACCCAAAAACCCCAAATCCCCAAAAAGGGGGGTTTCCATGATTTTTTAACGATGTTTTTTGGGGGTATGGGGCCCTTTCTTTGGGGTTATGCGGGGGTGGATTGTGTCCTTTTTTTGGCTGGGGCCTATGTGGCATAATTTTCGCGCAACCAACCCTTTTTACCCCTGTCGCAAACCTTTGGAGTTTTAGTTTTTGGGTTTTTATCCTGTTTTCTTCATTCTATGTGTGCAGTATATTGTTTGTTAAACCCTTTCTGTGAACCTTGCTTTTATTTTTTGGGTGGAGAAATGGTTTTTTTCATTAAATTTTTTATGTTTTAAACTTTCAAAAATTTGGGAAAAAAATTGATTTCCAAAACATACCAGTGTCCCCCGGTGGGCCAAGGGAAATGTGTGGGGTCTTAAATATCATTTGTTTTTCTTTTAATTTTGGTGTCCCGTTTTTGGGCTTTTTTAAAAAATTTAAATGGTTTTTCCCGTCAAAAAATTTGCAAGGGCCTTTCACCGATACCCTTTGCAAATTTACAGTAAAAACAAGATGCCGTTCCACTCCCAAACAAATAAAATTGTTTTTGTTTTGGTCCGTGTTTGGGAAATGAAAGTCTGTAAAAACAGGCACTGGAGGGGTGTGTGTGGTGTGTGTTTTGTGTGTTGTGTGTTTTGTTTTGTGTGTCCTTTTTTCTTTTTTTTGGGGGGTTTGGAAATTTTTTAGGGGGCTTGTTCTTTTTTTCAGGAAAAAAGGGATTTTTGGGGTTTGGTTTACTGTGCTAATTGGGTTTTGGGGGTTATTTTGCTTTTATCCTTAATGCAGATGCTTTAGGGATCTTTGTGCCCCAACTTTTTTATGACCTTTAATTTTTATTTTTTTCCCCCGACCCCCTTCCTTCTTTTCAAGGGCCCATCCCCCTTGGGTAAAAGGGGATTGCAAATATGACCAACCCAAATACCCCGGTTTTTAAAAATCTTTGGGTAAGCACTTTCGGATAAAAGTTCATTATTGTGCTTGGTTTTACGGGGTCTGGAAACCCTTTTTTTGTAGTGGGTGTGAAGGGATTTTTTGGCTTTTTGTATATATTGGTATCAAATGTTGGAAAAAAGGGGTTTCTAAAACATTTCCCTTTGATGTCCTGTTGGGCTGGAAAAAGGATGATTTTCACCTTTTTTTTTCCATTTTTAATGACTGGTGTTAATTTTTGGTTTTTTTATTTTAAAAAGGGAAAGGATTTAAATGTCAAATTCTCAAGGGCCTTTTCCCGACAAGCCATTGCAAAATTACGTAAAACAGCATTTCTTTTGATTACTCCTTGACAAAAAGGTTTTTTTTCTTTCCTTTTCTGTGTTTGGGGAAAATTTATGGGTGCTTATCCCGCAGTGCAAAGGGGGGTGTGGTTTTGGGGTGTGTGTGTGTGGAGTGTGTTTGTTTGGGGTTTGGCTTTTTATTCCCCATCCTTAAAAACCCCCGGTTCGGCTTAACCCTTTGTACAAATGTTGAGTTAGCTTTCCTTTGGGAGGCCATTGCAAAAATTTCAAACAAACCCCGTTGTAAAAAGGGCCATGGGTGATAACCCTGTTTTCTTCATATTATGTTGCAAATATATGTGTTTTGGGAAAACCAGTTTCTGTGAACCTTGTTCTTTTTTGTTTAGGGTGGGCGAGATTGTTTTTCTTTTTTGGGTTTTGTTTTTTCTTTTTTTCAAATTTTGGGAAAAAAATTGGGTTTCCAAAACAAACTAAAGTCCCGTGGGGGGAAATTTTGTGATCTCAAATTTTCTTTTTTTACTTTTAAATTCGGGTTTAGGGTTTTTGGGCTTTGTTTAAAAGGGTTCTGGTTTTCTGGGAAATTTTCTGCCCGGGGCCCATCCCCCTATACCCTTTGCAAATGGACCCGTAAAAAAATATGCCGTTTTCTTCTCCCGGGAAAAAAATAGGTTGTTTTTTTTTGGTCCGGTTTGGAAGTGCATGTCTGTTAAAAATCAGGGAAATGTGGGTGTGTTGTGTGGGGGGGTGTGGGGGGAATTGGGGGGGGTTTTCCGGGGGGGGGTGTGGGTGTGAATTTTTTTGGGGGCGTTTTTGGGGGGAAGGGGGGTTTTGGTGTGTGTTGGTTTTGTGTGGGGGGAATTTTTTTGGGATTTTTAAAAAAGAGGGGGAAATTTTTTTGGGGTTTTTTTCATTTTTTTGGATGGTTTGGTTCCAGTAACTTTTTTTTAATTTTTACACAAACTTTTTTTTTTGCTTATCCTTAATGCCAAAATACTTTAGTAATCTTTGTCCACTAATGAGCTATGATGCTGTCTCATCTTTGCAATGGCCTTCCTTGGTACGCCATTGCAAAATGCAGCAACATATCCTGTTTTAAAGAGATCATGAATAAGCATGTTTCTTCATTCAATGTGTGCATTATATGTGCTGTGTACATGTCTGTGCGAACCTTGTTCTGTATTGT
>JAMYXO010008274.1:0-11050 GCA_033310375.1 Conus canariensis
CCTCCTCCCCCCCCCCTCTGGCCCTTTGTCGCTGTCTGTCTTGTCGCCTGTCTGTTTTTTCCCTTTTCCCCTCTCTCTCTCCTCCTCCTCCCTCTCTTCCCTCTCTCATCTCACCCATGAATAAACAATATTTCTTTGACTGTATTTCTTTGATCTAATATAGGGAAAAAATACTTCTTTACCTAAAACTGTATAACCAATTTTTTATTTGGTTTTTTTCTCGATCCCTCAAAAAAAAACATACCACTTAAAAACATATTTTAAAAAGAACTTTTCGACCCCCACTTTTGCACCACTTCAGGGCATTGAACCTACGCCCGCCATTTTGACCGCCCCCCCCCCCCCCAATCCTCCACCCCCCCCCCCCCCCCTTTCCGCACCGTCCACAGCCACTGTCAGGCCACCCCGGCCGCCTAATCCCCCCCACGGGAATCCACATTGAATCTGTTTTTAAATTTGGAGGTTTATCAGGGCCCCAGATATCCGGGTTTCTGACAGAAACAATCCTCATAAATGTGATGCTTAAACCCCCTCTTTTCCTATTTTCTGTCCCCCACCCCCCTGCCTTTTCCTTCCAGCTTTCCGATCATTTACACAAAAGTTCCATAGACACCTGGGTTTTTTTCCCACACAAAGCTCAAAACCTTTTTTTTTGGGGGGGTTTGATATCATAAAACTTCTTGTGATCTTGTTTTTCTTGATTCTTTCGATCATGTTTTGGGGGGAAAAACGGGGGCTTTGGGCCAAGGCCCCCCGGGGGATGATGACTTAACCCGTAGAGGACTGACTTAAGCCGTGTCTAGGAAATTTCGTAACCAAAATTAGAACGATTTGCCCGTGCCCCAGGGGAATGGCTGTCAATTATACTAGGATTTACTGTCATTGTAACTGGGAGACGTGCCATACCGGGGGTACGTCAATTTTGTACAAGGGGGTTGATGTAACCATATTAGGGGGTTGACTGAAGGGAAATATGTAAAGGGTTCCCGTAACCTATCTAGGGGGTTTACTGAAGCCATACTGGGGGTTTACGTAAGCCAGTATCTGGGTTGGGCCAGTTTGGGGATTGACGTAAGGGGGAGTATAAGAGGACTGCCCGTAAGCCAGCTGGGGGATTGCCTGTCAGCAAATTTCTAGAGGATTGCCTTCAGCCTACCTAGAGATTGGCTGTAACCTATTAAAGGGTTGACTTTAAACCATGTCTTTGGGATTGACTTTAACCTTTAATAATTATTGACTTAAGTCATTGGGGTATGTGGACTGTAAGTAGTGTCTAGGTATTGACTGTAGTAAAATGGCTGTGTATTTCGGGAACCGGGGCATTATTGACTGTAACCCGTTTCTTGTATTGACTGTAAACCGTGGGTAGGGAATTTTTCTTCAGCCAGTATCCAGGGGTTGACTGAACCAGTTCCGGGATTGACGAAGCCCTATCTAAGGATTAACTGTAAGCCAGGTCTGGGGAAATTTATGTCATTAGTAAACTAGGTTTACTGTCATTTTTTTCAGGGGAAAGGGCTTTAAACAGCACTGGGATTGACGTAACCAGATTCCAGGTATAAACCGTCAGCCAGATCCAGGGCATTTACTGTAACCAGTATCTATGGCATTGACTGTAAGCCATTCCAGGGCGACTGTAACCGTACAGCATTACTGAACCAGTATCTAGGGCATTGACTGTTAAAACCCGATCTGGGCATTGACTGTAAGCCAGTAAAGAGGTTGAAAGTCAACCGTTCAAGGTTGACGCGCCGCACTAAGACTGACTGTCAGCCAGTCCTAGGGGTTTTTACTGTAGGGGTTTCTAGGGGTTTTACTGTAACCCTTTCTAGGAAATTGACGTCCCAGTAACCCGGGCATTTTACTGTAAGGGTACAGGGGTGACGCACCCGATCAGGGGATTGACTGCAGCCGATCTAGGGCTTGACTGAAGCAGACAAAGTATTTTAATGTAAGGCGTAAGTAGGGGGTTTACGTAGGGGAAGTATTAAAAGGGTTGACTGTAACCAGACCGGGCTTTTACTTAGGAGTTTTAAATGATTTACTGTAAGCCGTATCAGGGCATTTATGTAAAACCATGTCTAGGAATTTACTGAACCAGTTCAGGAGATTGACTGTAACCCGGTCTAGGGATTGCTGTCTCCAGGGCTAGGGGAAATGACTGACTGTAAGCAGGTCTAGGGAAAATACTGGGAGCCATACTAGGGAAAATGACGTAAGCAAAATCGAGGGGAATTGACTGTCACCATACCAGGGGGGAAAATAGTGGGGAATCCTTTACGTGTGTTACCATTGTCCAGTTCGAGTTGCTTTGCAATTTAAAAAAGGCCCCCACTTTTCTTTTCGTTTACACTGATTGTCTCTTATTGGGGTGCTGGCTGGTTAATTACTGGGTTTTTGACTCCTTTGTCTGTTCGCAAGTGGGGGATTTCAAATAATTTTTAAATTAGTTTTATTGTACAATAGGGGTTGAGGTATCAAAATAGGGGTTCCCTTTTTCAGACTCAACAGGAAAACCGCCTAGCAAACGGAAAAACCCCCGTTCAGCCTTGTAAATTTTGTTTGGGCATTTTTTGGGGCCCGGAAAAATCGTTCCCGGGTTTTTTCAGCCTGGATGGGAATATTTCAGCTCAGGCTAAATCGCTTTGGGGGGCGGGGGAATCTTTTTAGTTTTTTCCTTTCGAGAGCACTTTTTCTTTTTTTTTTTCCTTTTAGCTTTTTAAACAAAGGGGGAAATGACCGCCCTTCTCACAGCAAAAAACGGGATTCTTTCAGTTGGTTCAAACCTGATTTTTCCCTATCAACAATTTTTTTAATTTCGTATTTTTCCCACTGCCCCCTAGGACGGGTTATCAAGGAGGCAAGTCAAAAAATTATTGAGGATACGAAAATAGCTCGCATCGAATAAAAAGTGAAAAAAAGAGGGTGGTCAGGGGGCTGAGGTTTTAAGAACAGGGGAAACAGGGAATCAAAAACAACATTTGGGGAAGAAACGCAGCACAGCAAGGCGGGTTTAAGATTCTACACCCTCACCCCACCGCCTAACCCCCAGCGCGCGCGGCGCGCACCACAACAACACACACCACACCAAAAACACCACCCACAACCCCGCCGCACGCAGCCCCACCACCACGCCGCACCACGCACCCCCACAACACCACACCCCGCACCCGCACGCACGCCACCACCACGCACGCCGCCACCACGCACGCACGCACGCACACACACAACACACAACCCCCACACACACACAACACAACCACACACACACATTTTAATCCCTCCCGTCTTGCACTTTTTACCCAAAAAAGCACAATCACTCCAGGCATAACAAATTTAAGAACCTTTCAATCAGTCTTCCCCCCGGTCACCGAATGGGAGGGGCATTTTTGGGTGAGAGAAAACTCAAAAAGAATGTTACGATGGTCGGGGTGCTGTGCGGCTGCTGCTGTTGTGTTGTTGTGTGGTGTGTGGGTGTGGTGTGTTGTGTGTGTGGGTTGGTGCGTTTGGGTTTGTTTCTCTCTGACAACAGGAGGGGTTCAGTTCAACGAAAAATCAAAAAAGAAAAAAACCGCCTGCGACTTGACAAAAAAAGGTCAGCTTGGGGTAAAGGGGGGGAATCCGGGACTCACCTCACACACTTGGGTTTTTTTATATTTAAATTATATATTAATTTATATATATATAAAATATATTTTTTTATTTTTTTTTTTTTTAATGGGTCAAAAAAATCGAAAAGCTTGTTCAAGAAAAAAGATAATTTCTCCCTCAAATGTCTTTTTTGGGCACGCCCGTTTTTTTATGGCGTGCGAACCGTTTTTCACTCAGGGGCCGTGCCGAATCTCGTTTGCTGCCTAGGCCTGGGTGTTTTTGGCCGTCGGGGGGAAGTGCCAAAATTTTCCACTTTGCCTGCAATTTTTCCCATTTTTTTTCTACTTTCGTTTCAGAGTTGCAATTTTGGGTTTGCATAATTTTAACCATTTTTTCTGGGAGCTTTTGGGCATTTTTTTAATATTGTTGTAGGTTTTTGCCTTTTATGATTTTCCATGATATGCGTTGTCATTTTTATCTTTGAGTTTTCCAAGTATTTCCGTTCTTTTGATTTTTGTATTTTTCTTTTTGAATATTGTTTATGGTTTGCGTTTGGGTTTTGAAAGTTTTTCAGTATCCCTAGTATGTTTTTTTTTCATTTTCTGATTTTTACCGTAGCTTGTATAAAATAGCTGTGAAAACTTTTTTTTCTTAGGGGGCACTGTTTTTTTTTTTGGTGCAATTGCAGATGCCTTTCAGCACCCTTCTCTTTTTGTTTGCCATTTTTTTAGATGGTCATTTATGTTTTTGAGGTTGGGCATCATATATGATATTTTAATGGTGTTTTTTTTGAATATTTTGGCAGTTTTGGGGTTTCTTTTGGGAAAAATGATGTTGTAAAGTTTTAAAGTTCTTTCCCTACATTGTTTTTAGGGGGCCATCATGGGGGTTTACCATAGATCTTCCTTTTTTTTTTTTTTTTCTTTTTCGTTGGGGATTGTCTGGTGTATTTATTTTAAAATTGGGAACCCTTTTTTTGTAATCTTCTTGGTTTTCTTTTCTGCAATCATTGAATGCATTTTCTCGCATGAAGGGTTTGGGTAGCCTTTTTTACCCATTGGTATGTTTTTTGTTAGATGGGGGTGGTTGCTTTTTTATGTTTTCATAGATTTTGGGGGTCTTTGGGTTTTTTGTAGGTTTGACCATTTTCATTGACTAATGTTTATCTAGGTAATTCCTACTTTTTTATTTGCTTTTATGTGAATTTTTTAAAAGTGGTTTTTGAGATCTTACTAAATTTTTTTTTCTTTTTTTCTATAGCTTGGTTTTTTTTAATGCACGAGGCCGCACTCTGTCAAACGACCGGTTTTAAAAGTTTTTTTTGGATTTTGGATCATGAATATTCCGACTATTTCCCCGTTTGGCACCACATACGACCCCAGGTTTTACATCAATTGGAGTTTTTTTCGTTTTTTTAATCCAATTTCTTTTTCGCTATGGGTAAGGTTTTTTTTGGTGTGGAAAATAATCTCCATTTTGACCTTTTTTATTTTTTGTGTATTTGTTGGCAAATTCAAAGTTTTGTTTGATATTCTTCACTAGGGTTTAAAAAAATCTACATTCAAATGTGAAAAACATGATTCCGTTTTTTGGGTTTTCCTTTAAACCAGGGGATGCCCCTTTCATAGCTATTTTTCCAAAGGGGTTGTTTTTCGTTTTTGTTTTTCATCTTCAAGCCTTTTTAAAAAAATTTTTTTGCTTATTCCCCCATTTTCGATTAAGGGTTATTAGTCTACATTTTGGGGTTGTTTTGGAAATTTTTGGTTTGGGTTTTTTAAGGGGTTTATGAAGGCTTCTTTTTTGTTTGCCCCTCTACCCTTCGCTTAACTCCAGCATGTCAAGCCTTTTTTTTTTTTTGCGGATTTTTGCTGTTGGGGTTGATCAGCTTTTGAATTTTTTCTGAAGTTTTTGTTAGAAGGGGAGTACATTTAATTTCCCATTTTGAAAAATTGCTAGTTTTATCACCTTTACGAATCTTTTATCTTTTTGGTTTTGTTTATTTTCATTTTCTAGGTGTTTGGGAAAGTTTTTGGGGTTTCTAATTTTATTTTGGTACAACCCTTCATTTTGTTTTAAAAATTTTCATTTCATCTATTGTTGAGGTGATCGACATGATTTGAACCGATTTTTTTTGCTTCATTCTTTGCATTTGGATTTAGGAAAAAGAACCCCCACTCATTTTGCGTAAAAAATTCCGGTTTTTCATCATTTTTTTTAGTGAAGTTGGGGGTTTTTTTAGATCTAAATTTAAAAACTATCTTCTTCGGGTGGCCCTCCAGCCCCCCTTCCTCCGTGCCTCCCCCCATCCCCCTTTTCCCAAACTATAAAAACCCAAATTTAACAGAAACGTCGGGTTTTCCTTCGTCCCCTCAGGGTCTTACACGGTTTTGACCAAAATTTTGATTTCAGGCATGCTTTTGTTCCTTCACCTCGTCTTCCCTTATAGCTGACGTCTGCATGTTCAATGAAACAGACTTTTTCCAATAAAACAACCCTTTCTCCCTCCTCCTCCCCCCTTCCCGTCCTCCCCCCCCCCCTTCCCTCCTCCCCTCCCCTCCCCTCCTTCTTCTCTTCTTCTTCTCTTTTTGCTTTTTTCCGTTCCTTTTTTTTTCTTCCCACATCTTTTTTGATTGGTTCAAACAGGGTTTTTATCCAGTACGATGTATTGAGAAAAAAAAAAACAGCTTTTTGGGAAAACAAAACCAAAACACAAGTTTTGAGGAGTTTTTTCTCAGTTTGTTGTTTTTGGGTTGTTGTTATTGTTTTTTGTTGGCTGTTTTGTCCCTTTTTCTTTTTCCCTTCTTCTTCTTCTTCTTCTTCTCTTCTTCCTTCCCCCCTTTTTACATTTATTGTTTACAAAGAGAAAAAAAGTTAAAGGAAAAAGGAAGAAATTACACGTTGGCAAAGGGCCAAGAAAACCGACCTTGAAACTTTGTTCTATTTCTGTTCTCCTTTTTAATTTTTTTTTTTCTCTTTTTGTTCTCATTCTCCCCCCTCCCCCCCCCCCACTCCTCTTTCCTGCGCTCTTTTTTTTTTTTTTTTTCCTTTCTTTTCCTTTTGTTTCTTCTTCTTCTTCTTCTCCTTTTTCTTCTTTTTTCTTAACTCCCCCAAGAAATCCTAAACGGAGTGCTGTCGGGGGGAGGGACATTATGTGAACAAAACCCAAAGGTTAAAAAACATAAAAACGAAAAGATCGGGAGGGGGGGGGAAAAGGGGGGATGAAACAACTCCCTTGGTTTTCTTTTACTGTCCTGCCTGTCCTCTTCTCTCTCTCTTTTCCTCTCTCCCCCTCTCTCTCTCTCCTCCCTTCTCTTTTCCCCTCCTCTCCCCTCTCTCTTTGGGGGCTGGATGTAAAAAAAAAGCATTATGCTTACTCCACTACCCTTTTAAAATAAAATTGGGTTTCTTTCCCTCTCCTCTTCTCTCTCTCTCTCCTCCCTCCTCTCTCTCCCCTTCTCTGGGCTCCCCTCTCTCTCCTCCTCTCTCTCAAATCTCTCTCCCCCAAAAAAGGAGCTCTCAAAGGACTCTCAAAACCAAAACACGAAATGTTTTTAAAGAAAAAAAACCACACACACACACCACACACACACACAAACCACAAAACACACACACACACACACAAAAAACACACTAAAAGCTTTTGTTTGGTTACGTACAAATAAAAAAATTAGCCGTAAAAAAGTTTTGAGCACATGTTTGGGATATGGGTTGCGCCTGCGCGGATGGAAAACCAGGCAGTGCCAGGGGGGGCCCAGTATAAAAGATTTAAAAAAAAAGTAAAAAAAAAACACGGGGAAAAGCCCCGGGAACCCGCATTGTTACTTTCGGACGATCCCAGGGTTTTTGCCCGCAAACCCAAAGAACCCGGCCCTTGTCAATGCCCCCAATGCTTTAAAAAACAGGAGTTTGGGACAAAGGGGGAATCGCCATTTTAATGATGGCCCTTTTTCCCGGCCCATGCATGCCCAAAAGCATATATATACGCCGAACAAATACATTTACAGATTTTTTTTTGTGTGTACACATCCCCCAAATGCATACGTGGGTACACTTTTTTAAAAAACCCTTTAACAAACCAAATCTCAGAGCAAAAAAGCAAGGATACTTTACATGAAAGCAACAGACACCCATTCTTCACCCCATCTATCCATACCCGGGGCCATGAAATACATACATACATGCATACGACCCACACACACACCCCCACCCCCAACATCTTTAAACCCCACACAAAACACACACACACACCACACACAAAACCACACACACACCCCATACACACCCCAAAGGTTTTCAAAGGATTTTAAAGATTTTAATCCTGCGCCCCCCTTTTGGGGAAAGGGAAAGGACTTGAAACAAATCAAACACAAACACACCCCACACACAAAACACACACACACACACCCACACCCCAAGAGAGAGAGAGAGTGAGGGGGGAAAAACTGAAGTTGAGAGGGAAATACTGCTGAGACTTTTTTTCTCTCCTTTTCTTTTTTTTTTTTTACCGCAAGCCCCCCCTTTGTTTTAGTATCTGGGGGAAGAGAGTGGGGGAAATTTTTTCGGTCGCTTTAAAATTTCCGGGAGGGGAATGGATTTGGGGGTGGTTTGTGGGGGGTGGTGGCGGGGGGCCTGGAGCCTGTCAGATTTGGGGGGCTTTTGGTGTAACTCCCCTGGAGAGACGAAAATGAGTGATCTCCTCTGCAAAGGGGGAAATCTTTCCCCTCGGTGTCTGGGGGGGAAGTTTTTTCCTGATTATTGTTTAAAAAGAGGTGGTGGGAAAGATGGGGTTTTTGGGGGCAGGACAGCCCAGTTTTGTGTAGACAGGGGGAAAAACCGGGGGGGTTCCCACGGAGCCAATTCGGTAAAGAAGATGTCAGAAACGGGGTTTCCCCACCCCCCCACAGCACAGGGTGGTGTTGAAGCCATTTTTTTAAAAAAGGGGGGAAATCAAATTTTACAAAATTAATAATATAAAAAATTTGTCATTTCTTTCCCAAAATGCACTTGACAGTCCGATAATAAAAACATTATTTTTTGGATTTTTTTTCAGATCAATCATGGGAAATTTCGAACGCGGGGATAAAATCATTTCTGACAGGACCCACACAAATCAAAAACCAAAAGTTAATGATTAAAGTCAGAGACCTCTGGCAGGAGGATTTAAATACACAGACGGATAACAAACCTTTTTAGAACCGTCCAACCTAAAAAGGTTCCCCCTTTATCCACGTCCCGGTGGCGAAAAAAAAGAAACGGTTCCCCATTCCCGGGTGCAAAAACCGGCCATTCCCTAAATTTTCTCATTCATTTCCTTTTAAAAAAGTGAAAAACTTTCCCTGGGGCTTCCAGGGCATGGCCACTCACAATGAAACATATTTCCCTTTTAGATTTTTGGGGCTTGGGAAGAAAGTAGACAAAACATTTTTTCAGCAGGGTTCCATGAAAAACCCTTTTTTCAGAGTATTCCGCCTGATGCGATCTTTGAATTCTTGAAAGAGAAAAAACATTTTTTTATCGGACTGAGATTTTTTCAGTGAAAAGATTTTTAACAAATTTTGGGGGGGTTTTTTTTGAAGATGTTTTTTAAAAGTTTTTGTGAATGAATGATTTTCGATTGATTTTAACGTGGTAACAGCCCTGTTTGGCCCCCTTTGGGGGTCGCCCGGGCTATTAAACAACATCCCCCTTAAACCTTTTCTTCTTCTTCTTTTTCTCCTTCTTCTTCTTTTTCTTCTTCTTCCCATTTTAAACTTGCTATTGTTTCTGCGTCCTTTTTTTTTTGTGTTTTGGTTTTTCCCCCCTTTTTTTTTCCCTTTTGTCAATCTCCTTTTCCCCCCCCTTTCTCATCGAGAACCCCCCGGGCATAAGACACTCAAAGGGGTTTTAATGCTACTGGTTTTCCCTTTTAAAAAGAGGGGTGAAAGGTCACCAGCTGGGGGGTCGGACGGGGGAAAAAAAAAAAAGGGCGGTTTTTTAGGTTTGGTAGGACAGAATGGGAAGGATTTGGGGGGGTTTTAGAGAATTTTGGGCGAGTTTTTTCCCACATCTTGGAGATTTCACGTGGGTTAAAGGGAAAAAAACTCTCTCCTCTCTTTTCCCCTCCCTCTTTTCCCTCTCTCTCCTCCTCTTTTTCCCCTCCTCTCTCTCTCCTGTTTGTTGGGGTGTGGTGTTGTGTGGTGTGGTGGTGTGTTGTGGTTTTGTGTGTGTTGGGGGGGTGTGTTGTTTTGCCTCTCTCTGTCGTCTGTCGGGGCCCCCTCTCTGGGGGCCTCTCTCTCTCTTCTTTTCTCTCCCTCTCTCTCCCTCTCTATCCTCTCTCTCCCCTGTGTGGGGTGTGTTCGTCCCGCCCCCTCTGTCGGTCGCTCCTGTCCCCTGTCCCCTTCCCCTCTCCCCCTCTGTTTTCTCTCTCTCTGTCTCTCTCTCCCTTTTTATCGGCCCTCCCCTCTCTATTTTCCCGCCTCCTCTCTCTCTATTCCTGCCTCTCCCCTCTCTATTCATCCGGCCCCCTCTCTCTATTTATCGCCTCTCTCTCTATTTTATCTCCCCCCCCCCTCCTCTGTTTTTATCTGCCTCTCCTCCTATTCTTTTGGGCCCCCCTCTATTTTATCTGCCTTTTCTCCCCTCTGTTTCATCTGCCCTTTTCTCTCTATTCATCTGCCTCCTGCTCTCTCTGTTTTATCTGCCTCTTCTCCTATTCATCTGCCTCCTCTCTTTTCTATTCCCTCTGCCCCCCCTCTCTCTCTATTTCCAAACTGCCTCTCTCTCCTGTTTTACTGCCTCTCTCTCTTTTTCCCCTGTTTTATCTTGGGGGTCTCTCTCTCTTTTATTAAACTGCCTCTCTCTCTCTATTCATCTGCCCTCTCTCCCTCTATTTACTGCCTCTCTCCCTCTGTGTTCATCTCCTCCCCCTCTCATTTTTCCCGCCTCTCTCTCTCTCCCCCGTTCATCCTTTCACTCTCTCCTCTGTTCATCTGCCCCCCTCTCTCTCCCGCCATCTGCCCCCCCTCTCTCTCTGTTTTATCTGTCCCTCCTCTCTCTCTGTTCATCTGCCCCCTCTCTCTATTTATCCCGCCCTCTCTCTCTATTTATCTGCCTCCTCTCTCTTTTTTATCTGCCTCTCTTCTCATTTTATCCCGCCCTCTCTCTCTCTGTTCATCTGCCTCCCCTCTCTCTTGTTTTTAAACTGCCTCTCTCTCTCAATTTTCCCCCCCTCCTCTTTTTTTCATCTGCCTCTCCCTCTCTATTCACTGCCCCCTCTCTCCTCTTTTCATCTGCCCCCTTTTCTCTGTGTCATCTGCCCCTCTCTCTATTCATCCCGCCTCTCTCTCTCTGTTCAACTGCCTCTCTTTTCTCTATTCATCTGCCTCTCTCTCTCTGTTTTATCCCGCCCCCCTCTCTCTATTTATCGCCCCCTCTCTATATTCATCTTTCCCTCTCTCTCTATTCATCTGCCTCCCTCTCG
>JAMYXO010008275.1:10000-11048 GCA_033310375.1 Conus canariensis
CTGTGCCTTTACAAATGCGTCTTCCAAAGACAGACAGACCTCGAAATAATACCAAAAACAGAAATGCACTGGAATGCTAATCAGAGTTACCACTTTCCAGCAGTGATAATTTTGAGTTTTCCCTGCCAGAGTCATTGTTGCTGTTTTCAGGGATCAAACGCCATGGCCATATCAGACTGAACAGCAGGAAAAGAACGAATAATCAAGAAGCAACAACATGAGACATCATTGCTGTTTTCATGTGGACAACAAAAGCAGTCGTCATCTTGAATTTCGAGTATATTAACGCCATCGACAACACCTTGCCATGCTTCTGTAACTTGCTTTTTTTCTACGAAGGGGTGTTAGCCCTACGCAAAGCCGTTTAACCTCCGGGAGAGTTGGTCTTTATGAGTCTGACCTCTACCCTTCCACCTGTCCAGCTTGGGTGGCCCTACCAGGAGCATACGCTCCCGCTGGCATAGCTCTCTGGGTCACAGAGGTACACAAGCTCCCACACCACGACAAGGAATAGACCCTGTGGAAGAAGCGTTACAATGATTTCACCTTTTCAGTGCCAATAAGGCAGTTACGCTACACCAAGACTCGTCGTTCATGCAACATCTCTGTACCGGCTTAAAGGTCACTACTGTCGACAACATAGATATCTCCTCTGTTGTGAGAAGACAAAACACATTCCAGACTTAAACCTTCAGACGTTTCGCTTTATCTGACAAAAGGGAGCTATTGATTCTCTCTCTATGTTCTCTTCATTTTTCCCCCCGTTACACTAAAACTCTGAGCAAAACCAGAATTACTGGTAACGTCAAACGAAGGAACAAGTTACAAAACAAATACACACAACGCGTTTGGACGCGTTGGGTCTTCTTTCAGTGGGACAAATAACCTTCAAAACAATAAGAACGAAGGACGTACAGTCATTTATCTCTTCGACCTTGGTGCAAAATTGGATCTTTTGGGTGAAAAAAACAAAACTACAGAGTGGAACTGATGTTGACGGGAATAATGATAATAATAATAATAATGAATATTTTCATTGTTGTTGTTG
>JAMYXO010008276.1:0-11048 GCA_033310375.1 Conus canariensis
GGTAAAACGAGCCAAATACTGCAAAACATAGATAGGGAAGGAAAAACATTTTAAAATCACCCACGGGACTCGTCATGACAGGGTATGGTTGCTGAAAATTTTTGCAATGATTTAAAACCCAAAGGGAAAACAGGCTTTAACTCATACGAGTACAAATTAACCAGTACTGTCTTTAAAGGGTTTAGTCTCATTCCCCCCGGGGGAACACACCCCCCACCCCCACCACACACACACACACACACACCCCCCAAAAACCCCCCCCTCTGCGGGTTGCATTTAGACACACTTTTCCACCCAACAGGACTCGACAGAATTTTTTTTAAAAACCATTTTTTCCCAAACATTTGATAAAATTTGATATAATAAAACTTTCCAACAATCCTGTTTACACCACACATACAGAAAAAGGGTTCCACAACACGAAAAAACTAGCACATATAATGCACACACAGATATAAAAAAAAAATGTTTTTTCATGGACCCAAAACGGGGGTTTTTTGTGTCAATTTGAAAAGGCCCAACCCCCAAGGAAAAGGGTTTTTCAAAGATGAGAGCAGCTTTGCTCATATGTGGCAAAAAAGATTCTAAAGTACGGGCTTTTTAAAGGAAAGCAAATACAAATTGTCATTAGGACAAAAAACCAAACCCCCACTAAAAAAAACCAAGTCCAAAAAATCCCGAATACATGGACATACACCCCCACACCCCCCACCCCCAAAAAAAACCCAAAACACACACCCACGCAAAAAACACACACAACACACAACCCCCCCACCCCACACCACACAAAAAAAGGCCCCTTACACACACACGGGGGGCCCCCCCCAAAAGGAAAAAGCATAACTCACACAGTAGTAAAAAATTTTCAGACCAGATTGGCTTTAAGGAAGTCTCATTTCAACCAAACACACCCCCACACACACCACACACACACACACCCCCACACACACCCCCCTCTGCACCTGCAATAACCCCCACATAATGTCCAAACCAGACAATGAAAAAAAAAAAAACCCTTTTTGGGTCAAGGAGTAATCACAGCATTTTTGCTCACTGAATATTTGCAATGGCGTGTCAGTTTTTTAGGCCTTGTAGATGTTGACGAAAAATTTCACTTTGAAAAAAAGACCAACCTAAAAACCCCCTTTTGAAATGGAAAAAAAAAAAAGTTTACAAACACACATTTCCCCCCCAAGGATACAAAAATTTTTTTTTTGGGAAATAAAAATTTCCTTCAAATTTTTCAAACAAATGACAATACGACAACAAACCCCGCTAACACCAAACATATAAAAAAAGGTTTTAAAAGGGGGACAAAAACGAGACATATACTGCACACATAGATTGAAGAAAACATGTTAACACCCAGGGACTTTTTTAAAAGAAAAAGAATTTCTGTAATATTTGCAATGGGCCTACCAAGGAAAGGCATAACTCTTTACAGTGTAAAATTTTCAACCAGTATCTGGATTAAGGATAGTTTTTTTTTCATACCGAAAAAAAAAACCCCCCAAACACACAAAACCCCCACACACACAAAAACCCCCCCAACCCAACACAAACAAAAAAAAAAAAAAAAAGACCACACAACACACACACCACAACACCCCCCCCCCCCCCCCCCCCCCCCCTTTGAAAAGGGATAAGAACATGAACTCCAAACCAAAAAAAAAGGAAAAAAAAAACCAAAAATTTTTTTAAAAAGGGGCCCCCACACATGTGCAAAAACTGTAAATTTGCGGGGGGCTTTGACAGGATAGGCCCTTAAAGATAGTTGACATTTAAACCCATTCACTTTGGGGAAAAAAAAGACCAAATTAACACCAGTCTTGAAATGGGAAAAAAAAAAAAGTTAAGTCAACATTTTAGCCCCAGGACATCAGATGTGTTTCGAAATCCATTCAAAAAAAAATTTGATACAATTGACACAAAAAAAAGGGGTCAACAATCCCACTAAAAAACCTCACATAAAAAAAAGGGGTTGCACAGACACTACACTACACAAAAAATCACACATTGTTTATAAAAGACAACATGCTTATCATGGACTTTTTAAAAAAAGGGGATTTTTTCTGTCATTTTTTCAATGGCGTCCCAAAGGGAAAGGGCCCCCGCAAAAAATGAGACCCGCAGCTTGCCATATAGGGGCCCCAAAATTACTAAAGTATCTAGCTTAAAGGGGAAAAAAAAAAACAAATTGTCATTAGGACTAGTAACCAAACCTCCATCTGAAAGAACAGCCTTTAAAAATACAAGACAGGGACAACCCCAAAACAAAACACACAAAAAAAACCCCCACCTCCCACTGCTGTTTTTTCAGACACACCCCAAAAAAAAAAGAACCTTTTTTTTGGGGGAAATTGTTTTACTGGAATATTTCCCAAAGGGGTATCATGCGGGGGCCCTTTTTCGCTTTTTTGACAGTAAAAACCGTTTTCTTTTTTTAACAAGAAAAAACGATATCAGCTCAGAAAGAAAAAAAAAAGAAAAAATGAAAGCCGGATCACACATTTCAGCCCACAAAACATCAAAAAAGGTTTTAGAAAATTTTTTTTTTTTTTCAATCGCAACTCACACCAAACAAAAAAGAACAAGGTCCACTGGACCCCCTCAAAAAAAATATATAGTAAAGGGGGCGGTATCAAAAAATACGGAAATAAAGACAAATTGTTTTTGGCACTAAAAACCAAAAACATCCTGCAAAAAAAATATAAATACTCTGAAGCGGAAAAACCAAAGCAAAAAAATTTTAAAAAGAAAAATTTGGGTCCAGACACAAAAAGGGGAAAACACACACACAGGGGGTCAAAAACCCGACCTTTTTTTTAAAGTGGGGATTTCCTTTTCATTTTTTTCTTTCTTTTTTTTTCCCTTTTTTTCCCCTTTTTTTTCATGTATCCGTTTTTTTCATGGACTTCAGATACTATTTTTTTTTCCCCTTTTTTTCCCCTTTTTAAATTGTTATAAACGAAAAAAAAAAAAACCCCAAAAAAAAAGAAAACGGCGCACACCATCACCCACGCGCCCACGGCCCACACAAACAAAAACACACAACACACACTTAAAAAAAAAGAAAGCCGAAGTGATTTTATGTATACACAGCAATCATCATTGCAAAGGGGAAAATTTTTTTAAAAAAACAACGTACGAAGCTTAGGGGTTTTGTTTTCATTTTTCCCCCTTTCTTTGGGGATACTGTGTGCCCCCAAAAAGAGCTAAAAAGAAAAAAAAAAAAAAAAAAAAAAAAAGGGCCCATCATTCACCCTTCACAAATGGTTACCCCCCCCTGCAATATTTGCAATGGCTATCAAGACAGGCCATAGCAAAGATTGGACAGCAGCGACTCCTTTACTTCTCTTTAAATGTGATAAAAAAACTGGCTTATCTTCACTATCAACTCTAAAAAAAATCAAGAAATGGAATGCAATTAAATCCATTATTCTTATTATTATGAGGGGGGGGGGGGGGGGGGGGGGGGGGGGGGGGGGGGGGGGGCAGTGTTTTCCCTTTAGTTTCAAATGTTGTTTTTTTGGCCCCTGTTGGACTTTTTTCGGGAAGGGGATTTAATTTAAAAAAAAAATGTTTTGCCTTTTTTTTTGTGATTTCAAAATTTTTTCTCTAAATTTTAAAATTTGGGGGCCCCCAAATCGGGCTAAGAATTTGATTAACCCCCCCAAAAAAAAAATTTGTTCAAAAGCAAAAAACCAAAACATATTGCTAAAAAATTTAATTTTACTAAAAAAAAAAAACACTCCTTTCAACAACTCAAACTTTTTTTGTTCTTGACTTCTAAATTGTACATAAGGGGAAATTTTTCCTTATAGCTAAACCCTTTTTTTTATTTGTTTTTCGGTCCACCCCCGGGGGTTTTGGGGTCAGCTAATGTGGGGACAGAACTTCAATGTTCATTTAGTGTTTGTGTTCATATTTTGGGGGGAAAGGGGACCCCCTTCTTTTTCACCTTTCCCAATTCCTAAGAGTGGGGGGTTTTGGACATTCGCACCCTCCTCATCGGCCCACCAAACACATCTCGGAGCATTTGAGGCCCTGCCCCGACGGGAAAAACAGTGTAGTGAAACTGGTCTTCTGCACCCATTTGATGAGGTGAGTAAACTGGGCGGGGCTGGGGGAAAACCCTTGTTGGGCGGGGTCCCAGCCACCCCCCTTTTTCCCTTTTCCACCCGTAGGTTGTGTGGTGGAAAGCCGGGGTGGGGGTTTTCATCTGACGCCCCCAACCTTTTTCCAAAGGGTGTGATTCTTGCTTCATCAAAAACCTTTTTTTTCAGGGTTTCCCTGCACTGAATGTACAAAAATCATAAAAGGGCTTTCCTTCCTGTCTTTTTTGGGAGAAGAAAAAATGCTTTGAAATTAAAAAGGAGAGTTGGGGAACGTGGGGAAAATGAAGAGTCTCACTTTCAGCAAAAGCCTGATGAAAAGGGGGGGGCTGCAGAAAAGGCCGCCCACGCCTCTTTGTACATCCCGACCTCTCCTTTTTGGGGAGGCCTTCTGGGGGGTTTTGTGCCTTGGCATGTCAAGGTGACCACTGGGAACAAAAAGATCCAAAAGTTTTCTGTGCCCCTTTGCTTACATATTTTTTTTTAGATTGGGGGCTTGCCCCTTTGCAACGCCCACTGATTTTTGCATGATCACACTCCATACTGTCCTCTTTCGGCAAAAACAGGAGGAACTTGGGGGGGGGTTTCCCCCTTTGGGGGGTTCAGACGTGGGAAACACCAGTGCCAGGCTCCTGACACTAATAAATTTTTTTGAAATCATTTTGGGTTTTGGGGTTTTTTTTATTTGGTACGGGGCCCCCCCAAATTTGTTATGCTCCTAATGGCTCATGCTTTCAATCTGAAAACCCCAAAAATTTAGGGTATGAAAAATTGTGTATTTTTATTTCTAAGGCCTTACTTCATGAAAACCCGTTAGTTTGAATGGATCATCCTGCATTTTCCCAAAAAGGGAGAAAGTGAGATCTCAGAAATTAAATTTGGGGGTCTGAAGGGGGTGGCTGCAAAGTTAAAAAAAAGTTAACTGTTTGATCATAAAAAGGGGGAAAAAAATAAACGTTATGAAAAAAAGGGGGAAGTTAGTTCAGATTGAATATTTTTGGGAAAAAATTTAAAAACACAAAAAAACATTTTTTAAACCCCCAGTCTGAAAAAAAAGCGTGATTTAAAAACGTACGTTTTTGGGCAAAAAAAAACCTTTCAGCTTTTACGCCGTGGGCAAGTTTTTTGAAGGCCCACAGAAAAAATGGCGACATTTTTTTCCCCTTCCCGGCAATCCTAAAAACACATTCTTTAAAAGTTGCAAAAAACAAAAAAACCCAAAAAACCCCAAAAACCGGGGGGGGGGAAAAAAAAGGGAAAAAAAGGGGGGCCCCCAAGGTTTTTTTTTTTGTTTTTTTTTTTTTAAAAAAAGAAAAAGAAAAAAAGAGAGAGAAGAGAAGAGAGAGAAAAAAGAGGGGAGGGGAGATGTTTAAATGGGAACTTTTCAAAGGGGGGTTTTTTTTTTTACTTAATTCCCCCTTTTTTTTTATTGTTTCAAAATATTTTTTTTCCCCTTTCATGGGGCCCCATCCTTTTTTTTTCTTGCTTATTTTTTTTTTAGCAGAGAAAAAAAGAGAAAAAGAAAAAGAAAAGAAAGAAGGGGAAAAAGGGGGAAAGGGGAGAAGAGAAAAGGGGGAGAGAAAAAGGGGGAAAAGGGGAAAGAAAAGAAAATGTGACATTTTTGGAGAAAATTTTTTCATGAACTTTTTTTTGAAGGACATATTCAAGAAAAACCCCACGTTATTTTTATTCATACTCCCCTCTGACAAAAGATCCCTTTGTCACCCCATATACAAAAAAAAAAAAAACCCCCCTGGCACATCTTTTATCCCCCAGCACGTTTTGCGCTAAATTTTGGCAATGGGGAAAGAAAAAAGTAGGCCTAGAAAAAAAAGGACAGCAACACTTTTTTAATTTTACTTAGGTACTATAATATCGGGCATACAAATTTTTATTTGTCCAAAAAAGGGGGAAGAAATGAAATTAAAAGGGAGGAACACCAAATTAAAACATATGTGTCCAATTTTTCAAAGCATTTAAAAAGGGTTTTTTCCGATTTTAAAAAAGTGAAATTTTGTTGCGTTGCCCCTTTAGTAAAGCAGAGGCAGCTTTTCCCCCGCAGCTCACCTTTAACAAAGCAAAACCCCAGTTTTTTCTGTGTTGTGTACCTGGGGAAAAAAGGGGGAAAAACAGTTGTCCTTGTTTTGGGGGCCCAAATTTAAAAAGGAAAACCCCCTTTTTCCCTTTTTTTGTATCTGGAATAAAAAAAAAAACACAGTTTTTTCCCCTTTTTGGTTTCCCCTTTTGGGAATTTAAAGGCAAAACCCCAGGGTTTTCCCCCGTTGTTACCGGAATAAAAAAAAACACAGTTGTCCTCTGTTTGTAACCCCCAAAAAAACAAACACTTGTTCCCCTGTCATTTACCTGGAAAAAGCAAAAACGTTGTCCCCTTTTTTGTACCTGGAATTAAAAAAAAAAAAAGGGTTCCTTGTTGTGTAAACCCGGGAAAAAAAACAAAACACAGTTTTCTGTTTGGGGGAAACCCGGAAAAAAGCAAAAAAAAAAGGGTTTCCTCTGTTGTGGGACCTTGGGAAAAAAACCCAAAAACAGTTGTCCTTTTGTACCTGGAAAAAGCAAAACACAGTTGTCCTCTGTTGTGTACCTGGAAAAAAACAAAAAAAGGTTTTTTCCCCTGTTGTTTCCCGGAAAAAAACAAAACACGGTTGTTCTCTTGCTGGGTCCTGGAATAAAAGCAAAACAAGGTTGTTCTCTGCAAACAGATTTTCTCTGCTTTGTACCTGAATAGAAGCAAAACACACTTGTTTCTAGCAAACACACTTGTTCTCTGCTTTGTACCTGGAATAGAAGCAAAGCCGGTTGTTCTCTGCTGGCGTACTGGAATAGAAGCAAAAACACATTCTTCTCTGCTGCGTACCTGGAATAGAAGCAAAACACACTTGTTCTCTGCTGCATATCTGGAATAGAAGCAAAACACACTTGTTCTCTGCTGTAGTATCTGGAATAGAAGAAAAACACACTTGTTCTCTGCTGCATACCTGAAACAGAAGAAAAATGCATTTCAATGCTGGGTACCTGGAATAGAAGCAAAACACACTTGTTAATTGCTGCATACTGGACTAGAAGCAAAACACACTGCTCTCTCTGCACTGGAAGGACATTTTCCTGGTAAAGAAGCAAAACACACTTGTTCTCTGCTGCGTACCTGGAATAAAGCAAAACACACTTGTCTCTGCTGGGTACCTGGAATAGAAGCAAAACACACTTGTCTCTGCGGGATACCTGGAATAAAGCAAAACCACTTGTACTCTGGTCACTGGAATAGAAGCAAAACACACTTTTTCTCTGCATACCTGGAATAGAAGCAAAACACACTGTTCTCTGCCATATACCTGGAATAGAAGCAAAAAAAACCCAAATACTTGTTCTCTGCTGCATACCTGGAATACAGCAAAACTCACTTGTTCTCTGCTGCTGTACCTACAGATGGAAAAACATGCTTGTTCTCTGCTGCGTACCTAGTATAAGACAAAACGCACTTGTTATCTGCTGCGTACCTGGAATAGAAGAAAAACACACTTGTTCTCTGCTGGTACTGGAATAGAAGCAAAACACACTTGTGCTCTGCTGGGTACCTGGAATAGAAGCAAAACACACTTGTACTCTGCTGCATACCTGGATTAAAAGAAAAACATGCTTGTTCTCTGCTGGGGTACCTGGAATAGAAGCAAAACACACCTGTTCTCTGCCACATACCTGGAAATAGAAGCAAAACACACTTGTTCTCTGCTGCATACTGGAATACAAGCAAAAACATACTTGTTCTCTGCTGCATACCTGGAATACAAGCAAAACTCATTGTTCTCTGCTGCGTACCTACAGAAGGAAAACATGCTTGTTCTCTGCTGCGTACCTAGTATAAAGCAAAACGCACTTGTTATCTGCTGCGTACCTGGAATAGAAGAAAAACACACTTGTTCTCTGCTGCGTACCTGCAATAGAAGCAAAACACACTGCTCTCTGCCGCATACCTGGAAATAGAAGCAAATACACCTGGTCTCTGCTGCATACGTGGAATAAAAGAAAAACACACCTGTTCTCTGCTGCATACCTGGAATAGAAGCAAAAAACACACTTGTTGACTGCTGGGTATCTGGAACACAAGCAAAACACTTGTTCTCTGCTGCGTACCTGGGATAGAAGCAAACACACTTGTTACTCTGCTGCGTACCAGCAATAGAAGCAAACCACCCGTGTTCCTGCTGAGAACCTGGAATACAAGCAAAACACACTTGTTCTCTATTTGGTACCTGCATAGAAGCAAAACACACTTGTTCTCTGCTGCGTACCTGAAATATACTTGTTCTCTGATGGGAACCTGGAAATAGAAGCAAAACATACTTGTTTCTCTACAGCGTACTGGAATAGAAGTAAACACACTCGTTCTCTGCTGCGTACCTGGAATAGAAGCAAAACACACTTGTTCTCTGCTGTGTACCTGGAATAGAAGCAAAACACACTTGTTAATTGCTGTGTACCTGGAATAGAAGCAAAACACACTTGTTCTCTGCTGCATATCTGGAATAGAAGCAAAACACACTTTTCTCTCTGCCTACTGAATTAGAAGCAAAACCACACTTGTTCTCTGCTGCGTACCTGGAATAGAAGCAAAACACACTTGTTCTCTGCTGCGTACCTGGAATAGAAGGAAAACACACTTGTTCTCTGCTGATATCTGGAATAGACGCAAAACACACTTGTCTCTGCTGCATACCTGAAACAGAAGAAAACGCATTCAATGCTGGCGTACCTGGAACTAGAAGCAAAACACACTTGTTAATTGCTGCGTACCTGGACTAGAAGCAAAACAACAACCTGCTCTCTGCTGCATACCTGGAACAGAAGCAAAACACACTGTTATCTGCTGCGTACCTGGTATAATGCAAAAACACACTTGTTCTCTTGGTACTGGGATCGATAAAACACACTTGTCTCTGCTGTACCTGAATAAAGCAAAACACACTTGTTCTCTGCGTGTACCTGGAATAAAGCAAAACACACTTGTTCTCTGCTGGTACCTGGAATAGAAGCAAAACACACTTTCTCTGCTGCATACCTGGAATAGAAGCAAAAACACAATGTTCTCTGCTACGTACCTGGAATAAGCAAAACACACTTAGTTCCTGTGCATACCTGGAATAGAAGCAAAACACACTGTTCTCTGCGCATACCTGGAATAGAAAAACCACACTTGTTCTCTGCTGCATACCTACAGAAGCAAAACCACTTGTTCTATCTGCTGCGTACCTGGGAAAAGAACAAAACCACCTTTTCTCTGCTGCATCCTACAGAAGGAAAACACCCCCCCCCCCGCTAGGTGGGACAGCCGTTGTGGGGATCCCGTTGGCCGGCGTCTTTTTCCGCGTTGGCTGCGCCGTCCCCCGGCGTGGGAGGTGGGGGAGGGGGGGGACGGGTAAAGAGGAGGGCCGAGAGAGTAGGGAGGGCAGCAGACACAGTTTTGGGTGGGCCCGCGGGTTTTTGGTGTGAGGCCTGACGTTGTGGGCGGCTCGGCATTTCTCCTCTGTCGCCGTGACCCGTTCGTTTCTTCACGCTTTGCTTTGTGTGCAGGTTTTTTGCCCCTGCGGGTGCGTTTGCCCTTCGGGCGCCGGGCCAGCACGTGCAATGTGCGGGTTTCTCGGCCGGTGTCCCTCTCGGCTCGTGTCGTCGGCCCCGGTGGAAAGCGAAGTGGTGGGGCAAGCCCCCCCCCCCCCCCCCCCCCCCCTCCGAGGGACAGATGGCACACACAGTCTAATAATATATTTTGCTGGAAAACCCACCCCCCCACCCCACACACACAAACCCACATGGCGTTGATTCTTCTCTCCTTTCGTCCGCCTTTATCCTTTTTCCTAGGTCCTCCTCCTTTCGCCTGTGGCCCGGTTTATCGTGGCGTGGGGCTGGCTTCCATGTACCCCCCCCCCCCCCCCCCCCCCCCCCCCCTCCCCCCCCCCCCCCCCCCCCCCCCCCCCCCCCCCCCCGTTTGTGGTGCTTGTGGTGTTCCCCCAACAAGTTGTTCGGCCGTTTTTGCGCCCCCCGTGTTGCGGTTCCCCTTCCCCGGCGTCGGGCTCCAGGGGTCCTCCTAGGTGGTTGGCCCACATAAATTATATACCCCCCCCCCCCCTCCCCCCCCCCCCCCCCCCCCCCCGGGCCAAATTTTTTGTGAGTGCCCCCCCCCCCCCCCGTGCGAGGTCGGCTGGGGTGGAGGCCGGAGGCTGTGACTTTTCCCCCCCCCCCCCCCCCCCCCCCCCCCCCCCCCCCCCCCCCCCCCCCCCCCCCCCCCCCCCTCCCGCGTTCGCTGCCCGCTCCCGGTGGGCGTCTTGTGTATGTTGCTGTGTCTAATGCTGCCCGCAAGAGGGCTAGTGTAGGTTTTCGGTGAGCTTCTCGGGCGCTGAACGTACACACAACCTCTCGCTTTGGGGGCGCCCTTGGCCTCCCTCCCCCCCCCCCCCCCCCCCCCCCCCCCCCCCCCCCCCCCCCCCCCCCCCCCCCCGTGCCCACTGTCCCGCTGGTTCCCGCGGTCCCCCCCCCCCCCCCCCCCCCCCCCCCCCCCCCCCCTTGTCGATGCCCGTCGCTCGTGGGGGTTTATGTGGGTGGGAAACGTGTGTGTTGGTCCGTACGGTGATTTTCTACTTTCCTCTTCCCCGGGCCGTCCTGTTGGGGCTTTCCTTTTTCCCTCCGTGTCTGCCTGCCTGGCGGGTCCGTGTTTCCGTGCCTTTTTCGCTGCTTCTTTACTCGGGTTGGGGTGTGGGTTTCCGCCCGCCTTGAGCACCTTTCTTTGGCCCCTGGGCCCCCTCTCTTCCCTGTCCCTGCCTGGATGTTCTGGTGGCTCTCCCCCCCCCCCCCCCCCCCCCCCCCCCCCCCCCCCCCCCCCCCCCCCCCCCGCCCATATATGTTGTGTTGTGTTTTTGGTTAGTT
>JAMYXO010008277.1:0-11047 GCA_033310375.1 Conus canariensis
CCCATCCCTTAAACCCACAAAAACCCGAAAGGACTTGACGCCCTCTGACTGTCTTGGGCACAGGCCAGGGTGGTGAGGGCTCGACCTTTTTGGGGTCAGGTTGATCCCATCTCCGAAAAAAACCTAAATTTTTAACCCTCCCCACCCCAAAAAAATTTCCCCCACTTGTCGGGGGTCTAATTAAGTGGTTTCCTGAGTCTGCGAGCACCCGAAAAGACCGCTCTTCTAACCCCCCTGTAGCGTGTCCCCATGGAAAAGGGACATCATCCAAAAATACAATAACTCTGAGAGGTTTTCATGCAGGGAAAACATTTCCTCCATCAATCTTGAAAAGTACTTGGGGCATTAACTTCCAAAATGAGTCGTTCGAATCATAGAGCCCCAACGGGTGATGAAAGGACACTTTCTTGGCTCTTTCTGTCAGCGGTAAAATAAGACGCCTTCACATTCCATAGAGCTGGAAGTATGGATCCTGTCAAAGTCTGAGAAAATTTCTATCTTTGGCACTGTATAACGTCCCTAATTGTCCTTGCTTTAAAGCCCTTAACAAAACATATCCTCAGCTGCCCTTTTTCTTCCTAACTAGAACTATGGGGCTTGCATAGGGGAAGAGGATGGCCTTATGATGTTAGGCAAACAACTCCTGAATGTCCTCTAACATCTTCTAAATCCTAGGGGGGATGGGTTCTTGGCGCCCCACGTATAGCGGGCCCTGGGGTTAGTTAAATGTCAATGCGTAAAAACACCCACCCAAATTCAAAAATAAACCCTGCGAATAACATCTGAATAAGTGAGCAGTCTTTCCGTAAAGGAAGTTTCCAGTCAAGCGTCAACATTCTCCCCAAACTTAAATCTCGTCCTAAATTCCCCCTCTGTTTTCCACTGTCGGGGTTCACCTTTGGGAGCTGGAGACGCCCCCCCCCGAGTGGGATCAGTCCTCGGGGCGATCTGCTGTAGGACCTGGGCCCAGCTACTCGGGCACGGATGAAAAAGGTCGGCAATAAACCTGCCCCCTCTTGGTCGGATGGGGGTGTCACGCTGTTCCCAAGTGACTCTTACTCTGGGCAGAGTAGACGTGGGGGTTTTTCGAAACCAAGAGGCAGGCCAGCGGGCAAGCGTCAACAGTGGGCTCCGGGACCGGGAGGGCACCCCTTTGGTGGTGTTTGGGGCCCCTAGTGTGTCGTCCCCTCGGACTCCACTGAAGAGTGGGCGGGACGGTTTAAGCTCCCCCAAACCAGTTTTGACGGGAGCGAGACGACCATCCAATTTTCCCAGCAGTGTCACTGTGGGCGAAGGCAACCCAAAACCGACGTCACGGGGGATGTGTGCCGGTCACCAGTGGAGAGGTGAAAAGCCTGGCAAAAACACCTGAGGGTATTGTCCCAAGGGGACAGGCACACGGGGGAAAAAAAGAGGTGTCGGGTCCTACGATTCTAAAGTGCTACAGTCCTAGAATTTCCACCCACATTTTTGGCAAGTCTACACTTATCCTAATATACCTGGTAGGGAACTTCTTGCCCGCCTGCGCCCCCTAACAGAAAGGGGAAAGCTAACTGTTCTAATGGGAGATGCAGGTAAGACCTGTAAAATGCTTTAGAAACTAGGTCCCTGTGAACCCCTAACAAGGCTTAGTACTTTCCATTAATCCTAACGGGGGCTTTACAGCATGGACCCACTAAAGCCTTACACTTTGGGTGGTTTCCAGGTGCTGTCCACGCATCTTTGAAGTTCACCAAAAACATCTTTTGGAAGTGAGAGTCACAGATTTTTGTGGGAAACACATTTCTACCACCACCTTGACCTGGTTTCAGCTTCCTTTTGGCTTTGGCTCAACCCCCTCCCGGAGGGGTACCACTCCTGGCCCCCAGGCAGAATCCGGCTGGTGCAGGGTCGAGTTGGAGAGGCGACCTCTCAGTTCACAATCTGCGCCGGGAACAGGGGACGACGGCGTTTTCTGCCATCTCCCCGGCTGTAGTTTCAGGAGATCCTTGTCCAAGACCTCGACGCCCCTTCCAAAAGCCCTTGATGACGGTGGGGTTTTTTGGATCTTCGGGGCCCTGGGTTCCCCGTCACCTTGGCCCCCTTCCCTTTTTTAAAGGACCTCTAAGTTTCCCTCCGCCGACGCCATTCGTTGTTCCGGCCCGTCTCTCCTGGCTCTCTGGGGGAACCCGTTGAGGGTTGGCGGGTTTCCGGAGCCCCCTGTAGGATGACCTAAACCACACTTAAAGCACGGCCCTTTGGCCGCAGGGTTTAAAGGTGGATGGATGTCTCCTCCAGTCATGTGGCCCCCGGGGTTTTTGGGGCCACTGCTTCGGTGACGACCCACCTTTGGCCCTCTGCGGTCCAAGACCCTCGATTTGCCTGACGGTCTTGAACAGGTCACCGAACGTGGGGGCCCCTTCCCCTGGGGGACCGAAATTGCCCGAACTCCAGAGCAATTAGGCCGGGGCACTTTTGGAGAAAGCCAGGTACGCTTTCGGGGTGAAGTCCCCTCGACTAGTGGGGTGATGGTTGTAGGTCCTTCAGCCTGCCTAAATCTCCAAAGATGGTTTGCCCTTCTGTCCCGGGTTTTGGGCTTCCCCTGGCACAAGTCGAAGAAACGCCTTGGGATTTCAGTGCCCCGAACAGACCGTTTAGCTCTCTAATATTAGGGCACATCGGGTGGGGGGCTGCGACGTGCTGGAGGGCTGCCCGAAGATGGGTTTGGGAAGGCATTTTTGTTCACACTGCCTCATCCTTCGGGGCGTCCGAATGACGGAATGCCATTCCCCAAAAGTTGTCTCTTTTGGGAGTTGGGGCAGGCCGGTGAAAATTTCACCTTCGGGCCCATGGGTGGGGGCTGGGTGCACGATGATCTGTTTCTGGGTGGCCCGTCGCAGTCGGGGGTTCCAGCTTGGAGACGCCTCCTGTGCTGCAACCTGGTCGCCTCAGCTTGTCCGGGTAAGGCCCCCACTCTTTTTCCCCTCCACTGCAGCGGGTGCCGATCTTCGGCCTCACAAGGTGCCTGGCTTCTTCCTCGACGCATCGCTCCCCCTTTTCTGGTTGCGTTTCTAGACCCCTTTAATTAAACTACCTGATCCAAACTGCCCCCATTTGGGCGCCAAAATGTAAACCTCCCCTTGTTCCTACTGAAAAAGAAACGCACAAGGGGAATCGGGTTCGGGGAAAAAGTTGGACTAGGTTCACCCAAAAAAGAAAAATGAGCGGGCCCAGTGAAATTTTCTTTCTTTTAATTTGGTCTACAGCTTTTTGTGCATAAAGGGCGGGTGACAACGCCAAAAAAAAGGGGAAACAGAAGGAAAAACAAAAAAGAAAGGAAAGGGAAAAAGAAAAGGGAAAAGAAAAAGGTAAGAAAAAGAAGGGCTCTAGCAACCGTGGCATTTCTGGGGGCTCGAACCCATCACCCCACTTACGACTAAGGTGTGTCCTCTCCGTTGAGATTTGGGGCCCGACTGACTAATCAGTAAATTCCCAAAACCCCAACACTTTTTTTGGCGCCCCCAGGACGCCTCCCTCAGACCCTATGCCCCATGAATTTTTATAAAGGGTTTTACATGATTAACAGCACAATTTTAAATAAAACTTTATATCACCTACATGTCCCCCTTTAAATAAGCATCAACATCCAAACATTTTCGTGATCCGAGGTCTCCAAGTTTAAATAAAAAATAGTAATCAAATATTCCCTTAAAAAAAATTTTTTTTCCCCCCCTAGCAAATCCTAAATAGTAAGCCCCCTCCCACGGCTGTATCGGGGGTCATCAGGGGCTACCTGCCTCGGGTTTAAAATTTTTAAAATAACCCTGGCACTCCACAGTGGAAAACCCCCCAAGGAAACTCTGGGAAAACCCCCCGGTGGTGTACAACTCCCAAAACAGGTAATTGTCCCAGTCTATGATTCTTTTTAACAAGGGCCCTTTGGGGCTTTTAAAGTTTTGTTGCAGCCGGTTCTTGGGCAAACCTTTCGCGGGGCCCCCTGCATTCCGCGTCTTCACTTTTACAATCCATGCTCCGGGCGCCAAGTCTTGCGAGGTGTCCCTTCTTCCCTTTTCCGAATTTTGGGTTTTTCTCCCTTGGGTTTCCCCCCGTGGAATCCATTTTGTAATGTTGGTGGGGTTTTTGTAGTGTTTTGGCCAATCCTTTATTTGAAAAATCTGTGGGGGTTCCGCCCCCTTTTCCCCTTTTTTGTCTCTTGTCTAAGGAAGTATGTTCGGTGGGTCTCCCCTGTGTGGGGGTTTGTGGGGGTGTGTGGGGTGGGGTTTTTGGGGTGTGTTTGTGGGTTTTTTTGTTTGTCTGTCTGTCTGAAAAAAAAATTTTGGCCATGGGGTGTTTTCGATGAACCCCGAAGAAAAGTTACATCATCCTTTAAGGGGAAAAAAAAGAAAAAAAGGTAAACATTTGCGATTTCGTGACCACAAACTATTTTTCCTATTTCGTCGACCCCCATTTTGCTTTTCCCCGGGTAAAAGCTGTCTACCTGGTTCCCCCAGTAATGATTTTTCCTTTGAAACAAACCCACTTTCCTCAGAAAAACAAGGACCCAAAAGTTAAACCCAAAAGGAAGAATGAAAAATTTAAAAATGTTTCTTAAGGACCGGGGGGAAAAAATTGGACCCCTAGGGACATATTTGGACCTGGAATGGTTTTAACCGGGGTTCGTCTTGTCCCCTTTTTTCCCTCGAAAAAATCGTAAAAATGTTTTTTTCCCCAACCCCAAAAAAAAAAAAAAAGAAATTTTTCCCGTTTGAGGGGAAAGCTTCCCAAAGGGGGGGGTTTTTTTTTCCCCCCCCCCCCCCCCCCCCCCCCCCCCCCCCCCCCTCCCGCCACTCCCAAAACCCCTTTTCCCCGTCTTCCCCCCCTTTCTAATAAAAAGGGTGTTTGATCGAAAAAAAGCCGAAAAAAAAGTTGGGCCCCAAAACCCCCGTTTTTTTAATTTTAACTCACAACTTGCTCGTCTTTGGGGTTTGGAACAGGGCATTTGGGGGGGGGGGGGAAAAAAGGGGGGGGTTTTGTTTTTGGGTTGTGTGTGGTGGGGGGGGGTGCGGGGACCCGAAACTTTTACTTTTTTTGGGGATAGAATGTTTCTTTTCGAACTTTTCCCCCTTTTTTTTTGTAAGTGAAATTTTACTGAATTGTGTGTGTTTTCGTGGAGACTAAAATGTGTTTGGGTAAAAAACGCCGTGAGCTCACAAAAAAAAAAAGACCATATAGCCCAAATGTTTATTTTTTTCATATGGGGGCAAAGATACCCTTTGTTTGTTTTTCACTGTGATGTTCCCCGCCTCTTTTAGAATTCTTTTCATACCAATCAAAAAGAAATTACCTGTATTTGTTTTTGACGAACGTCCGGGTTTTTCACTATATTTAAGATGAAAAAAGGCCTTGGGGCCAGGAAAAAAAGTTTTAAATTTTTTTGTTCTTTTTTCAGTTGGGTTTATGTAAGTTGCCAAAATAGGGGGGGGTTTAAAAGTTTTGGGAAAGTCCATTTATGGGGATGTTTTCCTTTTTGTTCTGTTGCTCTGTGTTTTTTTTTCGTTGGGGGTTTTTGGGGGTCGTAAGCAGATTTTTTAGGCACATGAAGCTTCTTTTCATTCCCGGGGGGCAAGAGTTACCTCATTTTTTGTTTTTTTCTATATAAATGGTTTTATGTTTTAAACCCTTTTTTTGGGGGATCAAAGCTAAAAAGGCAAAAATTTGGAAAAAACGGCGGGGGGGAGGGAATTTTTTCCCCGATTGGAATAGTGCAAGTTTTGGCTTTTTTTGCGTGTATATGAAAGCGTGGATTTGGGCCCCTTTTGTTCGTTGTTTGGGGGGGTCGGGAAAGGGGGGGGCACCCCCCCCCCCCCCCTCCTCTCTCTCTCTCTCTTTCTCTCTTTTCTCTCTCTCTCTCTGGGGTGCTGTATCTCTGCTTCTGTATTTTTTAGGGTGTTCCTCCCTTTAAAAAAGGGTTTTTTAGTGATTTCCCCTGGGGTTTTATGTATTTTTGCTTGTTTTGCCCCCGGGAAAAATTTAGAAATGGAGGGAAAACCCTTTAAAAAATATCTTTTCTGCTCTCAGGCGTGTGCCCTTGCGTTTTGTTTCGGGGCGCGCGCGCGTGGTATTTGTTGTATGTGTTTCGTGATTCTGCATGCGTGCTTTGGGGAAATGCTTGTGTATCCAGGCATTAAAAAATGTTTTGGGGAGAGCATTGCGCAGTGGAAACTGGTTTTAAACACAGAAAAAAACGAAAGCAAAAAGATTTTCCACAGTCGCGGCGTTCTTTTGTTTCTGTTTGTTTTTTCCCCGAAGTGCCAGTTTTTCTTGCCGGCTAAACGGCCCCGTCCCCCGCCTGTACTACTAAAGGAGGCCAAGGTGGCCTGAAGGTGTGTAATATCGACCAACCTTACTCACGTCACAGGCATGCCAAGGACTGGCCTAAAGCGGTGTAATATCGACCAACCTGTCACTCACGTCAAGGCGGGCCCCAAGGGACGGCCTAAGGTGTGTAAACCGACCCCCTGATATTTTTGCTTGAAATGCTCGATTGGGGGGGGGGGGGGGGGGGGGGGGTGGGAAGGGAGGGGGGGGTGAATTTAGGATGGTGGGTGGGAAGGTTTTAGAATTTAACATTTTTCGGGATTTTTTTTTGGTTTTTTCATTGTTTTTTTTTTTTTGGGTTCCCTAGTTCCAATTTTTAAAAACAACGTGCCCGTGTAGGGGAATTTAAAAGGGTTTCTTATTAAAATTTAAAAAAGGGGAAAAAAAAAAAACTAAAACAACTTGGCTTTTCTCCCCTCTTTCGGATTGTTTACCCTTTTTTTCTTGTCGCGGTCACAACTTGTTATTTTTTCTGTTCGGGGCCACTAGACAGGCCTTTTGGAGGCTGGAATGGTACTCTCGTCCATTTGTAGTGCTGTTTGCTAGAGTGGCACTTTTTTAAAAAAAAACTTTTTTCACTTCAGGCAAATGAAACAAACTGCAGCGTTCCCGGGAAAAACACGACGAAAAAAGTGGAAGAGCACACAAAACAAAATGTGAAGTAACGCAGTTTTAATGCACGACACAAAAACAAGACAAAAATTTTCGGGCAATTGCCTTCCTCAGCGACAAAACAATAAAATCAGTACAGACATATAACATCGCAATACTCCCTTTTTAAAGCCAAAAGTGGTGAATGAATCTTTTTTTCACTTCGTTCAGTTTTTTTTTATACTTGCCTTAAAATGTAATTGCAGTAAGGTGAATACAATGGCCAACGATCTAGATATGGCCTAGTTTGTTTTTTTTTAATCCACTTAAAAGAAAATGTGTTAAAACTGTTCGATGACAGAAAAAAAAAAAGATGCAAAGCATAAAACGTACTCCCTTTTATTTTGAATACGCGTGAGATATTCCATAAAGAGGAAAAACCGTTTTGGCCCGTTATAGCCGTTAGTAACGGCTGGTAACCATGGGCATGATCCGTGAAACCCCTAATGAACTTAGTACAAATTTTCAGAAAGATCGGCCAAGTACTTTTAAGATTTCTATAAAAAAAATAATTAAAAAAAAAAACCGTTATGGGCCGTTAGTAACGGCTAAAAAGGGTTAAAATAACATATTCGGGCATGAGCCATGACCATAACGAACATACCTTCAAATTTTTTTCCATAAAAAAGAAAAAACCGTTACTAATGGCTATAACGGCCCCTTAACGGTTTTTTTCTTTATGAATATCTCCGAAAGTACTTGGGCCGATCTTTTCTGAAAATTTGTACGTATGTTCATTTTGGGTCACAGAAGATGGCCGATGTGTTATCAGAAAAGCCGTTAACTAACGGCTAAAAACGGGGCCAAAACGGTTTTCTTCTTTATGGAATATCTCGCGCGTTTTTCAAGATAAACTGGGAGTACGTTTATTTTGCTTGTATCTTGTTTAATACATATTGTGTATGATTTTTGTATGCAACCCTTTCCCCTCACCCTCCCCCCCCCCCCCCTCCCCCCCCCCCCCCCCACCCCCCCCCCCCCATTACCTTCCTCCTGTTCTTTTCCCCCTTTCCCCAATGTTAAAATGATTTCCACTGCGTTTGTTTGACAGTGGGTTAACAGCAGTTTTTTGTGTTGAGCTGTGTAAGGTCCCGTTATTTATTTATTTATTTTCCCCCATATATCATTGCCTGATTTTCTATGATTTTTTTCTTTCCCTTTTGCCCCAGGGCTGGGTGAAAAAACATTCATATTGCTTATCTCATTATTCTGGGGAAATAAATTTTTTTTTTCTCTCTTCTCTTTTCTCCTCTCTCTCTCTCTCTTTTTTCTCTCTCCTCTCTCTCTCTCTCTCGTTTTTCATTGTTCAGTGTTTCAAGAACCTGGGAGCTAAATACATCACTTTTAAATATTATAACAGACCATTAGATGCAGATTGGTGTCGCTTATGTCAGCAACGAAAAAAAAATCTTTTTTTAAAAAAAAACGACTTTCTTCTGTCTCTTTACAAATCGTTCAAACGACGAAATGCATACTTATAGCGTAAACTGGGGATGTGTGTGTTAATTGTATTCTTTCGGTTTTCGCTTCGTTATTGAACGGAAAGAATTTTATTATCACATAATTAGTATGTGCTGACCCAGAAAACAAAGCAGTTCAACTAGTTTCCATTTGTCTGTTAGTCTCTTCATGGAAGTCTCCCCTCAGAAACCTGTATCCAATTGTGTTCTTTCCTTTCTTTTCTTTTTCTTTTCTTTCTTTCTTTCTTTCTTTCTTTCTTTCTTCCTTTCTTTTCTATATTGGACACTAACGCATTGTGGCCTTATAGCTTGGCACATGTGGTGTAGCGAATATGAATTAGTTCGCTCTTAGTGACACTAACAGACAGCTGAATGATGGCGTCATCTCCTACGAAACTGACCCCGATAAACGAAAACTAGTTTATACTTCTTTTTTTTTCAGGGTCAGCACTTACTCAAAATGTGATAACAAAGTCTGTCGTGTGCTGCAGTGATTGAATAAAGAAACGAAAACCGTGCGGTGCTGTAGTATGCCTTCTCATGTGGAAGAGAAAGGAGTAAGAGCGCCGAGTGTTGTGTGTATTACTCGGGGACACTGTTTTCATTGTTTCTGATAGGTTTTTGTTTGTTTGTTTGAGTGTTTGTTTTGAAATGAGTTTGACATGGTAGCTGGTTCTAGTACCAAGCATGGAAGGATTGGATGCCAGAAGCGCCAGCTTTGTGTGATTTATAGAGTGATTATTGATCAAACATGAGGTCGGGGGGGGGGGGGGGGGGGGGGGGGCTTTACTTTTTTTACACCAATTTTCACAGTTCAGTCATTTTGAACTTAACCAGTGTGTAGCGGCTTCGAGTAGTCACCTACAAATGGACTTATTTCACTCAACAGACGTACCTGTCCTCTGTAATAATTCGATTTGTGCACAATCTCTCGATGCGCATCACTGTGAAACCACGAGGGAACAGCCGCGATTTAGCTTTCAGTTATTTTTTTTCCCCGTTATTGACGTACTTTTCCAATGCCAGACGGAGAGAGTATTGGTTTGAATAACTCGGAAGCAGATCTAGATCACCGTGGAGGAATGCCAGACCATGTGCAGAAAGAAACAATAATTTAGGTGTATGAGACAGACAGTCACAATATTTGAAAGAGTTTCTACACAAAGCAGTTTTTTACCTTGTGCTGAGCGATGAAGTCTTCAGTGGTCCGACAATGAAAACCAGCGTGAAACGCGAGGGGATCCCTTCACTCAAGTTTTGCCGTATGATCAGTATGGATAGTGTGCGCGCGCGCGTGCGTGTGCGTTGGTGTGGTTGTTGTTGTTTACTGGTGTCTGTGTTTGTGTGTGTGTGTGGGGGGGGGGGGGGGGGGGGAGCAGATTATCTTGTGCAAGTTTTGGATGAGGGTCATTGTCGGATAGCAATTGCTGAAGTATTTGCATGTACGAAAGTCAACAATGGGATCAAGAGCAGCAGCAGCAGCAGCAGCCAGCAACAACAACAACAACAATATTGATAATAGTAATAGTAAATGACAATGTCAGTTCATCTTTGGAACCTTTTTAGCAAAGTAATAAACGATGTGTTTATTACATCCAGGCCATTGAAAGAAATGGGAACATTTTAGGTGGTTCTTTTTCTGGTTTCGTTTCATTCTTTTCATGTAGACCTTCCTCTCTCCTCTCTCATCTCTTCCTCTCTCTCTCTCTCTCTCTCTCTCTCTCTCTTGCCTTTTTCCTTCCCATCTTCAACCTCCTCTCTCTATCGCTCTGCCGCTCTGTCTGTCTCTCTCTCTCTCTGTGCTTTATTATCTCCCTTTTTTCCTTCCAATGTTCCACTTTGTTTTCTTCAGTCTTTCTTTCTTTCTTCCTCCTGTTTTCGGGGTTTTAGGCTAAACTACTGTGTAAGAAATATTTTTACTTTTATTCAGTTTTGAAAAAACTGATTTGCTGCGCTGGTAGCCTGTGAAATTTTGCTGTGCGCGTAATGAGATGTGCAATAACCGAAATGTACTGACGTCAACATCTGACGAATCAGGACGTGCGTGGGTGATGCATCACTTGATGTTATGTTCCGCCACGTGAGGCATTACTTGCTCAACAGAGTCCGCGGAATGTTTGCCGCCATGTTCATGCAGGTTCCCGCTCGGAAAGAAAAAAGAAAGCAGGGACAGCGAAAGGGAGGGGATGGGTGGGAAGTAACTTTGTAGTGAAAATTAATAACAATGGGGAGGATTATAGCAACAGTGATACTTATATTTTTAAAATCAGAAATAAAGAATACATGATTATGTGAATTGCGCAATATCTCCAGTGCGATTTCAAGCAATGTGCTTTCTGTCGGTTTGTTGTATGTGTTTTTTGTTGTTGTGTGGTGTTTTTTTTTTTTGGGGGGGGGGGGGCGGGAGGGGGGGGGGGCAATTAAAGATGACGAAAAAAGCCCACACACACACACAAACACACACACACCACACACACACACACAAAGAGAGAATATGTCAGAATACACAAAACCATAGCAGACATAGTTATTTGCGCTGATCTCTATCTTCTAACTGATTTGGTTTGCTTCTCTACCGA
>JAMYXO010008278.1:5000-11046 GCA_033310375.1 Conus canariensis
TCTCCTTCCACCCATGTGCAACTGCAGCACAGAGAAGGGAACTTTGCAAAAAAAAAAAAGGGTGGCATCTCCGCTAAGAAGGGTGCAAGGATCAACTGGAAGTTGAACTACCACAAGATAACAGATACTGTACTCACCAAGAAGATTGAGCCTGACGGTAACTGTCTCTTCAGAGCACTGTCCTTCCTGATCACTGGATGCCAAGAAGGGCGTGGGATAGTGCGGGCTGTCATCTGCCAGGAAATTGCTCAGGCCAAGCCCAAATCTGTAATTCAAGATTACATTGGCAGTGAGCCAATTTGGAAGTACTTGCAGCGCACCAATATGCTGAGAACTTCTACCTGGGGGACTGATGTTGAAATCTTCACTGCAGCACAGATCCTTCAGGTGGACATCTATTTCTATACTTTGAAGCAAGGTGACAAGGACTCTGACAGACTCACATGGCAGAAGTTCCCTTATTATACCCACAAGATAGTTGCAGAGCAAAAGCAGGCACGACTAGCAGCCAAGGAGGCTGGAGTTTCATACAGACCTTCTGAGGAAGAATGCACACCACAAGCGCTCTACCTTGATAACAGAACCACTATGATGCTGTGGTTGGTTTTCGGTGAGAAGCTAAAAAATCTTCGCTCAGAAAGTCAGTCAACTTTTTTCCGCTGCTACTCAGCCAACACAAGCTTGTGAGTACGTCAAAGGTGGTCCATAACATATCTCCTGACACTGTGGGTGTATGGACAAACAGGGCACCTGAACTTGACATCAGGTCCAACATGGCAAGTACCATTCTCAGAAATCTCGACAGGAAGGCGCTTGAGGGGTCCTGTGCAGGTAACTATCTGCTCCACCTCACTTTCTTCAGCCCACTCTGCTTCATCAGCTTTCCTCTTTCTCCCATACGTAACCAGGACTCTTGAAGCCACAAACTGTGGAGCGTCTGACTGGGAAGACTCTTCTGCTCTGAGGACCTGGTATGACTTTTACGACCAGAAGCAAGAATATTGTCGATCTTTGATTTTTCATACAAATTTCTTTTGCAATCACGCCAAGAAGGCCTCAATAGAAGGACTCAGAAAAAAAGTTTTTCATTCCTCTGTTTTGTGAAAATTTGTTGAAATTACGCAAAGAAGGCCTCAGAAAGAGAGTACTTTGTGAAAATCATGCCAAGAAATTCATGAAAAAAAAGTGACAAGAAGGCCAAAGATCTCAATTGCACCTAATAAATTATTTCCTACCTTATCTCGAAAATCCATTTTTTTTCGTCTTCTTTCTGCCCTTCTGAGCTCTGAAAGACCACGTTCCCAGATATCACGTGCCTTCCCAGATATCACTGTACATTTTAGGAACGCGTTCCCCCAAAAATCTGTGATATCTGGGAAGCCTTCCCATATATCACGTTCCCAGGTTTCACGCGACACCGGTAGTCGTTAAATTCCGGCTAGTTCAACTACCCAGTCCAGCCGACGAGGGACTCAGTTCAGTTGTTGTGACAGCCAGGTATGTTGAGTTAGTTAAATTGAGAGTCTAAAACGAAATCGTTTCTCCCCACGGTTAGGCGTTTGTAACTTCCTCAGCGCCAGTGAAAGTTTTGTGTTTTAAAAAGAAAATCGGAAAAGCATTCATGGCTTTGTGTCACGGTCGCTAAGCCGGACGGCCCTACCACCCTTACCCACGCCTATCACACACTAGGTCAGACAACACAGCACACTAACAGTTTTACAATCACGCACGCTTCTTTATTTCACACACACTCCATGGCGCCACCACTCACGCACATCTACAACTGCACACAAGTATCCTAATTCCCGCTGACTCACCCTACTCTACGATAAAGACCCGGAAGACCCTAACCTAACCTAAAACACTAGTTGCGGTATATCACTGTGACCTGGGGACACAGCGATAGCCCGCACACGTGGTGACTAACTACTAGGGACAAGGATTTACCAAAGGGACTCTAATCTCTTAACTACTGCTACCACCCACACCTCTCCCCGGGACTCACCCTTCTCTTTTAACCCGGGACCACTACTGCACTGATCGCTGCGTCCCTAAGGGAGGCAACGACCAGTACCCTACACTGTGCTGGCCACTACGTCCTGAAAGGAGGCAGTAGCTAACACCCCTAACCCTACTGCCTAACGCTACACCCCTTCTACCACAAACATGGGACAACCCATCCCGGCCCGGAAAACTCCAGTCCTCGGCGCTGTACGTGGCCCCTCACAGGCTGACACCTCCCCGGAAGACTCCGCACCCCGGCGCTGTCCGTGGCTCCTCCGCGGCCCGACACCCTCCCCGAAGACTCTGCACCCCGGCGCTGACCGTGGCTTCCCGCAGTCTGACTCCTCCCCCGATGGGCACGACCCCCAACGCAAACACACACCAGACACCCTCTCGACGAGTCTGGGGCTCGAAGGACACCTCCTCTGAAGGCCCCGTCGGACACTGAGGGTGAAAAAGGCCTGGTGCAGCGCCCTCTCACAGGACGCCTGAACAGGGAAGAGGAACCAGTGCCGGAGAACTCCCGGAAGAGCACCGGTAGCTGGAGGAGAGCTGCCCCACAGAAGGCAGACGGCCTGGGTGGTCTCCCTCTCCCGGGAAAACAACAGGCACTGGAAAGCGCCGCTCACCTGCCGGCACGCGGCAGTAGACTGCGGTGATCTGGCCCCAGCCTCAGGACGGAACAGGATACCTGCTGACACAACTGTAGGCCCCTACTGTAATGTTGCTACTACCCGAGTCATCCAGGCACACAGGCTACTTGGTAAAGCTTTAACTCTCCATCTCCCTTGCCTACTTCCCACTCGGGCATGAGAGTGACCCCTTGAATTTCGAACACATCCCCCCAACCCGTCACTCGCTTTGGGGTTATCAGACCAATCTCCTGCCAACCCTTCAACAGCGGTAAAACAATATTCTCCCTGAGCCCATCCACGCTATTACATATGAAATTATGAATCACACCCAATTCTCGGAGAAATAAACCAATCTAAGCGATCCAACACGGACTCCATGAGCCCCCTTAGGGCATATTAAATAATCTAGGAAATGGCCAATTTCACAAGGAAATGTCTCCACACAATAACCAGTAGTAATACACATCTTTCAGAGAAAAAAAAACAAAACAAAAAAAAAACTTATAATTTTTAGCGGTTCACAGTTCCAGCATGTTCACACAAGAGAATCGGCTCGCAGCCACAATCCTTCACATTATTACCCTTCTTTGCACTGTCAATTATAATCATATATCAAAACCAACATGATTTGTTCGCCAAAATTTCCATCCAGCACCTCACTCTCATGTCATCTCTTGTCAGATAACCCAGTGGTTAATCCTTGTTATGCCAACACAACCACACTTCATACAATATTACATGCTGCACATCATCCGTTTTTATCTTATCAACTGCTAAGCTACTCGCCTTAAACTTTACCTTTCCCTTCTCTCTGCTTACTAAAATTCATAACTGGGTTGCCTCCCCACAACCTAAGATATCTTTCTCCAACCCGTTCTGTCACAAATACATACATCCCTGCACGTGTGACGACTGTCACTTTCTTACAAAACTTCTAACCATATGGACTCACTGTCCTGTACCAAATGTGTACGCCACAGATACAGTCTGCACGCGCACGACACCCGCGTCGAGAACCCTGACTCGTAACGAAAGTGAAAAGACACCAATATAAGTTGAATGGTTACGACCGTACCCCAGTATAAACCACTCGACCACAAATTGGCCTTGGCCTTACTACACAGTTAACCGATTCCAATGCTGTGCAGGTCAACTCCGAAATCGTTAATCAATTTCAACGAACTCCTACTATTTACAATTGAGATTGAGCACAATCATCAAATCCCTCTATGATTCACGCAGACACATCCGCACCTGACTCATATTATGATCCTCAACCAAATGCAACCTCGTATTACCCTCTTATTGAACCCACTGACATTAACATGAACTAACCACAAACAATATCTACATCACTGTCCATCAACGGTCATTATATTGAACCCACATTGTCTAGCCAAACTGTCCTGAGACAATCGAACTCAGGAACCACTATGTACATTACTTACAAAAATATACAGGAAAAAGGTGACAACTCAAACCGGCTGACAACAAATTTCAATCACGGAACCAAGACGACATCATACCAGACAACCAGTATACGCAACGAACACAATACAACTAATCGCAACATGAGACAACTACAGTTCAACTCGCCACAATACAAGACAACACGACGAACCAAAATACCACGAACCTAACAAATCACCAACCTGGACATACAGATGATCAACCACACCAGTTCTGCAACTGGCTGACAGTGGCTGCCAACAAGGACGACACCGACTCAGCACAGGCCAAGGGCACCCAAACCCGACGAGGACCTGGCACTAACTATATGACTCGAAGTCACTCTTCAAAAACTAACGGCGCTGCCGCCGCACCTACAAGGCGTACGTCCACTCCGACGAACACCAGGGACCGAAGTGAAGCTACCCCAACGCATTCCGCCCTGGTCGGAATCAAGCGAACTCTACTCACCACACAAAACAACGATTGGTCAGAGCAGTGTATCCCTCCGCAGAGCTGACACGCCTGACCAACGGACTAGTTGTTGCTCGTGCAACAACACGACAATTTACCACAACAACTCACAGACTTTACAACACAACAACAGCCGATATCCTGCCCCGCCTTCTCTGGTGTAGAACCAAAGTAACAAAAGGGTAACAGTCGGGAACGAAACCAACTTCTTCCTACCACTCCCTCAATAAATGAAGACTGGAAGGCAAAATACTGTATGTCCTACTTCACCTGCCCCCCTACCTAGCCTAACCCTACTACCTAGCCCCGAGGAACTTAGCCTAACCCTAACTAACTAAACCCCAGTCTTACCCCGCGCGCGCGCGTGCACACACACACACACACACACACACACCCACACCCACACAACACACGCACGCTCGCACGCTCTCTATCTTGAACCACCACTACTCTTAAACACATGGACGTACTGATTTAGTACCGCCGATCGGTGACACACCCCCCTGCCTAAGTTTTAACTACAGGTTAAAACAAACAAGAACTACTCACTCGATCGGCGTTTTAGCCACACCCTACCTATAACAATCCAATTCCCCATCACTCACTCTGTCCTACTGTTACTTTTGATGCACTCCAAAACTTCCATCCCAACAGCATCAACTTTTAAATACATCAACAATCACAGGTTACATTAATCAACCTGGTCTAACGCTGCTTCACACGACCTTAACGCAGGCACTTACAGGCAGCCGTTACACTACGCACTACATATAAATTCCATAACTGAGGGGGCTCTGATTACGCACAACTGCTGTGTAACACGTGCTACAAATACCACACCCTCAGTAACACTTTGCTACGTCATTCTCTACCAAAGATAACACATGCATAGCTTCGACAATGACAACCTCTCACGACACAGGTTAATGGAACCCTCAGGTTCTCTCTCTCTCTCTCTCTCTCTCTCTCTCTCTCTCTCTCTCCCTCCTCCTACAGCAAGCGACTCAAGAAGTCTGCCGCCACATTGTCCTTTCCAGACACTGCCTGCACCGTAAACTGAAATGGCTGCAGCTGCAGTGCCTACCTTGTGATCCTCCCACTAGTACTCTAGACCCCACAGCTACCTTCCTGGGTTTCGTCCTCAAATGAAAATGTCGCTTGTACGTGCAAGCTGCTGTTGCCAAGTTCTTCTTTGCCAACTCACACGTCTTAGCTATTTTGTTCCTTAGGTTGACGACGTACTCTGTAGCTGTGCAGAGCTCTTGCCTCTCGGGTTGCAACCACCGATCTCTCAGTATCTGCATGGGCCTGCGCATCAGTGGCATCCTTACAAGGGGAACTCTTGAGACTCTTCCCTTATCCACTGCACGCTGACACCGGACGCATGACTGGCAGTACCGACGAATGTCAGCATGCATGCCTGGCCAATAGAAATGGCGACCAACTCGCTCCTTGGTTCGGGTGGTACCTAAGTGTCCAGACAT
>JAMYXO010008279.1:2500-5000 GCA_033310375.1 Conus canariensis
TATTGGATAACATGAATAGTCCGACAAGTTCGCAAGTTTCGGCACCATCGTATGATCCCATTGTGACATCGAAAGTTGAATTCCTGCTTGTGTTCTTAATCCAGGTTTCATTTTTATTGTGCAGTAAAGTTTTCTTTGTGTGGAAAATGATTTCCATTTCTGACCCTGATATTTCTGTGTACTTGTTGGCAAATTTTATAGCTTTAGTTAGTAGCTTTTCATCTATAGATGGGTAGAAATCTACTATGTCAAATGTTATAAAAACTGTATTTTCTTGTTTATTGAGGTTTTTGAACCATTGTATTACTTCATATGTGTTTTTCCAGAGATTAGTTCAGTGTTTTCTTTTATGTTTTTTATGGTTTTCTCTAAGATTTTTTTACTAATTTTCCCTAGTTCAGATTTGGAAGGGTTTATCAGTCTACATGTTGGGTTGTTCAAGAAATTGGGTTTGTGGTCTTTAAGTGTAATAAAGGCTTCTCTAGCTGCTGTGGTCTCTACTCTGTCACTTAGGTCCATTTGGTGCACAAGTTCCTTTTCTTTCTTTCTGATGTGATCATATGTAGCCTTGTCAGCCTTTCTGTAATTTTTCTGGATATTTTTATCAAGGAGTTTTGAGTACTCTTCAGGTTCTATTTTGTAAAAGTTATTGGTTTTATTCCGCCTTCACAAATATTTTGGTGTCATTTTGAATTTGTTTAATTTCCTTTTCTAACGCTGATTGAAATTTGTTATTAGATTTTTTGAAATCTATGTTGGCTAACATTCTTCTCATTTTTTCTTCAAATGTTTTCATTTCTTCAATGGCTGGTGGTACTCGCCATGACTTGAAGTCGTATGTATTTTTATCCTCTTTTTTAGCGTTGGGGTTTAAAAAGAAAAATGCTTTCCATCTCATATTTTTGATGAATTTTTCCGTTTGTCCTATCATTTTCTTCATGTAGCACTGGGGTTTAGCTAACGGAATGTTTTTGATGGATTGTTTAAAGTTGATTTTTTCCATTTTAAAATTTGCTGATTCAAAGTGCTCAACGTATGGAGCAGTTAAGAGAATGGTACTGAGGATCAGCGCAATCTTAAAAACAGTGCTCAACCACAGTGGGAGCGACATTTGTTATATTTAAAAGCAAGTTAAAATCAAGCTTCTAAAAACATCTACAAATTTGTTTCACGCTGTGCGGTCGTCAGGATGTGATGAGCTTGTGTTGCCAGTGCCACGTATATATATAGCTAGCTGGTTTGCTGTTGTTTTTTTCCCGTGCTACATGTGTTTCTCAGGTTGGTTTTTTTTCGCTGATAGGAACTTCCATCTGTGTCTGCAATTGTTAACCATTTCTGTTCTAACATTTAGAGTTGCCAACTGTGGTTTACATAGTATAATGTATTTCTCTGTTAGGCATAGATTGCATTTTTTTGAAATGTTGTTGTATGATGCTGCTCTTTTTAAAATTTTCCAAGATATGTTGTAGTCTATGTTTTTTTCTTTAAGTTTCCAAATGTATTTACTCAATTCTGTTTGGTTTTTGTATCTTTCTTTGTTGAATGATTGTTTATGGTTTGCATATCTAGTTTTGAATTGGTTTTCCGTGATACCTACATATGTTTCTTTTGCGTTCTCTGATGTTACAGTGGCTTGGTACACAATGTTGTTATAAAGGCATTTGTTGCTTAGGGGCACTGTTCTTTTTTGGTACAGTTACAAGATTTCCTTTCGTTACCCTCCTTTTTTTCTGTGCTGCTTTTCATTTTGTTTGCTGAATCGATGGCATTTTTAAGGTTCGGCATACATGAATATACGATCCAGACAATGATACAAAAAGATGCAGAAAGAACAGGAAAAGGAATATCATATGGTACAATCCCCCATATGATGCAAGAGTTAAAACAAATGTAGGGAAAGAATTCTTTAAAATCTTGACATCATCTTTCCCAAAAGACCATAAATTATTCAAGATATTCAACAAAAACAACATCAAATTATCATATTCATGTATGCCGAACCTTAAAAATGCCATCGATTCAGCAAACAAAATGAAAAGCAGCACAGAAAAAAAGGAGGGTAACGAAAGGAAATCTTGTAACTGTACCAAAAAAGAACAGTGCCCCCTAAGCAACAAATGCCTTTATAACAACATTGTGTACCAAGCCACTGTAACATCAGAGAACGCAAAAGAAACATATGTAGGTATCACGGAAAACCAATTCAAAACTAGATATGCAAACCATAAACAATCATTCAACAAAGAAAGATACAAAAACCAAACAGAATTGAGTAAATACATTTGGAAACTTAAAGAAAAAAACATAGACTACAACATATCTTGGAAAATTTTAAAAAGAGCAGCATCATACAAAAACATTTCAAAAAAATGCAATCTATGCCTAACAGAGAAATACATTATACTATGTAAACCACAGTTGGCAACTCTAAATGTTAGAACAGAAATGGTTAACAATTGCAGACACAGATGGAAGTTCCTATCAGCGAAAAAAACCAACA
>JAMYXO010008280.1:0-11044 GCA_033310375.1 Conus canariensis
CTCCCGTCTTGGGGCCCCCTGGAGTATTTCCCCGCCGATACCCTTTGTATTTTTGGGGGTTGGGAGAAAAGGGAGTCGTTTTTGGGAGGGCGCCGGGGGCGTGTCGTTCCATGTCCCTAGAACCGGAGGGGAAAAGGCCCGTTCCACTTTTTCCCCCTTTTCCAAAAGAGTCAGAATCGGAAGGAATTGGAGAGACGGGCGCCCCTGGGGGGGGCGATATCTGTGGGGTCCCCGCTGGGGGCGTGAATCTCACTTCTTTTTGGGCCGAGGCCAGGGCGGGAGAAGGGGTTTTAAAAGGGGGGGGTCAAAAGGATAGAAAAGGGGTTTAAAAAGGGGGGTTTTCGAGGGCATCGAGGACCGTAAAAAGGTCCCGGGGGGAATGCCCCAGGGGACTGGTTCCCCGTAGGAAAAATCCTGAACCTCTCTGAGGAAAAAGTATTGTCAAAAGAAAAAAGGGCCCCCCCCCCCCAGTTGACGAATGGTAGTGCAGATAGCGATTGAGCCCAAAGGGAGCCCAGCCGACAGCTTAAGGAAGAGGATGGGGTGGGAGGGGAAAAATTTCCTATTTGGATGTTGGAGGGGCTTTAAGGGGGGAAAAATTTAATCGAGCACGGTTTTCCCTTTTCTCCCCCAACGGTAGTTGAGGGGGATTCGGTGGGGGTCTGCAATCCCGAGGCGAAGTCCAAAATCCTGAAAGGCCCCCCCCGGTGTGTGTTAGGGGACGGTTTCTCTGGTTTTGGGGGGTATCGAATCCCCCGTAACGCCCCCGGTCGGTGACTTATGGCTATTTTTGCAATTCTCAGGGAGTTCATGTGTATGGGTTTATTTTATTGGGCACAAAATTCTTAATAAGCGGGGTCAGTGTAACACCCTTATCGAACACGTTTACCTGTGAAAGGGTAAAAAGGTAAGGTGTGATAGAAATTGAGCCTAAACTTAAAATTAAGCGGAACCCACAAAAATCTTTTGGGGGAAAACCCGAGGGCCCGGCAATATGGTGGGGGGAACACGACCGGCGAGCGGGTTCCCGACGATCGCGAGTAACAAAGTCGCGAGAGTGCGGTAAAAGAGAAAATCTTTAATAAATCGCTCCGAAGTGCCGGTAAAAGGACAAAATTTTTAAAATACGCCCACCAAGGCCCTCACACGGCAAAAACTCAGGGTTGTGCAACCGGAACCACACAAAAAGCGTGTGCCCCGAGGCTGGGCAATTGGTGGGGAAAGCCGGCGAGCGGTGCCGACGTCGCGTTTTTAACAAAGTCGCGGGAGTGCCGTAAAAGAGAAAAAATTTTTTAAATAAAATACGCTCCGAGGGGCCCGGTAAAAGAGAAAAATCTTTTGAAAAATACGTCCCCCCCAAGAGCCTCACTTTGAAAGCCACAACGAATAAAGTATAGAACAAAACAAGAAATTAAACAAAGGCAAGTTTGGGCGGAAGGCACAAGACTTATTTGCTTGCGGGGGGCCGAAGAAAAAATGATTAAAAAGTTGAACCTTTGGCTTTTCCGGGGGGAAGGGGGGTGAATACGGAGTTTTTAAACTGATTGGACGGAAAAAATTCGGCCTGCAGAGTGGTAACTGCCTTTAAAAGCTTGGTCTGACATGGTAAAGATATACCCCAAAATCTTTTCTTTCCTTTTAATGTTAGATAACTCTACGGGGGAGTCAATCCATCTCCCTCAGAATATGAAAAACATCTGGGAGTCACACCCTTTCTACCTAGAATTAGCAAAACTCTTGGGGTACATCCATCTACCTCAGAATTACGTAACATCTTTTGGGGATACATCCTTACCTCAGAAAAAGGGAAACATCTACGGGGTCCACCCATTACCCGAATATAGCGTCACACGGGGAGTCAACCATTACCTCAGAAATAGGTAACATTTTGGGGGTCACATCCATCCCCTCTTTAGGTAAATTTATGGGATACACCCATCTACCTCAAATATACTAACATTATGGAGTCACATCCATCTACCTAAAATAGCAAAAACACTACGGGAGTCACTCCATCTACCTCGAATTTTCATAAATTACTGGGGTCACATCCATCTACTCAGAATAAGCATAACATCTATGGGAGTCACACCCCATTCCCTCAGAAAAGTAAATTTGGGGGTCACACCAACTCTCAGAATATGAAAAAACCTACTGGGAGTCAACCATCTCCCTCAGAATATAGCATAAACTTACTGGGAGTCACACCCATTACCTCAGTTTTGTGCTTTAAAAAAACACAAACGGCAATTTCGCATGACGGGAAACCTTTTTTAAGGCATTAACAAAAAGCATTCTCAAAAAAGAAACCTCCTCTCTTATCTTTTCCCTTCTCTCCTCTCTTCTCTTCTCTCTGAAAAACCAAACAGTGTGTGTGTGTGTTGTGTTTGTGGGGCCGCGCGCGGGGGGGGGGGGGGGCCGAGTGCTTGTGTATGTGTGTGTGTTTTGGGTTGTGTGTGTGTTGTGTTTGTGTGTGTGGGTTGTGTGTGCGCGCGCGTTGTGCATGGTGTGGTGTGTGTGGTGTTGTGTGTGTGTTTTGTGTGTTGTGTGTGTGTGGTGTGTTTTTTGTGTGTGTGTGTGTATGTGTGTGTAACGGGGGCGCGCGGGTGATGTGTGTGTGCGTGCGTGCGCGCTGCATGCATGTGGTTGGTGTGTGTGTGTGTTTGTGTGGAGAGAGAGAGGAGAGAGAAGAGAGAGAAGAGAGAGACTTTTGTTTATTTGTTAAAAGAAGACCCTTTTCTCTTCTTAAAATTTTTGTGCAAAATAATTGAAAGAAAACTGCAGACTTTTTTTTTTTGTATATATATTATTATATATATATATATATATATAGTCACCTGAGACAATGATGCACGACTCAGTCAGCTTTCATCCTGCACACGCGTCTCTCCAAACCCCCAAAGGCGCAAAAAATTTTCCCCCCCCTTTCCCGGGGAATAATTAACTAACGATAATTTTTTTTTTTCCAGCATATACAACAGGTTTGTTCTCCAAAAATTTTTTTTTCTGTTTCCTCCTTCCAGTGGAGGTCAAAATTTCCCGTCCCCCAAATGGGGCCCCAAAATTTTTTCATTTAATAGTAATTCACAAAAAATCTTTTTAAAGGTTTTTCCTCCTCATGGAGAAAAAAAAAATTTTTACCCTTTCCAAAAAAGAATCAAAAATGGCTTAAAATACAGGAACAAAAACTGAGTTACCCCGGGGACAATCAAAAAATCATAGTGGGGTCCAAAACAAAACAAACACTTTTAAGTTCTCCACGACTGCCGCAGCTTGTCTTTCTATAGGGTTTTCCAACTCTGGGGACAAATTTGGGCTGCCACAGCCGGAGCCAAAAATTTTTTTTGCGACTGCCACGGCCAACCTAAAGCCAAGCACCGGGGGAAAGGGGTGAAAAACCCAAAGAAGTCCTGTAAGTAATCTATTTTAAAATTAATAATGTTAAATTCTTTTTTTCCCCCTTTTTTTTTCCCTTTTTTAATCTCTTCCTTTTCTTCCCCTCTGCTATACTCACCTGGTAATGTAGGTTACGGGGAACTCGTTTGCGTTCCAAACAACCGTTGGTCAGTGCCCCCAAACCATCTCCTTCCTATGCTTTATTTTTCCTTCCGCGCCTTCTGATACAATTCAGTGAGTACTCATTAAATCTAGCATTACCCGCCCTTTGGTTTCTTGACCAATGGACAAGTCCCCTCCATTTTTTCGGAGTGATTTAACAAAATCACTCTAGTTATTTTTCTGGGTTTTTTTATGGGCCCCCAGGGCACCCACACATGGTCGGCCCCGTAAATTGTCCCTTTTTTTTTCCTTTCCTTTTCCCTACCAGGGAATGCTCATATAAATAAGGGCGTACGCGACGGACGTCCAAAGTTTGCATTGGGCTTTGTAATAAATTATATATATATATTATATATTATAATTTATACACACACCACACCACACACACACACACACACCACACACACACACACCACCACACTCGAGAATACAATGATGGAAAGATGGAATGAAGAATAGAGGAGCCCCCAGAAAAAAGAAAGGATTAAAAAAAAAAAAAAGTTAACGTTTGATATGGAAGAAAGCAATAATGCACTTCTGTGGGTTCGTACTTTTATCATCATCTCATTTCACAACTCATCTCATCATCATCTTCTCATCATTCATTCATCATTATCAATCTCATCGTCATCCTTTCATTATCATCATCTCAAATTTAAAAATAGATGATGTGTGATGATGATGAGATGTGATCATCATCTTCATCATAACATCCATCATTTTACTTTATCTCATCATGTCAATTTATTATCTTATTTTTATCTTTTTATTATTATTTTTATATGATGATGATGAGATGATGATGATGATGACGAAATTTTATAACTATCATTTTCGTTATTATTTGTTATTATTATTATCATTAAATTTTTTATTCATTATCATTTTAAACATAATTTTTTTTTTTTTTTATCATTATTATTGTTGTTAACCATCGGTATGATCATGTTTTATTATTATTTTTTGTTTATTATTATTTTTTTTTTATTATTATTTTTATTATTATTAAAACTCACTTCTTCTTTTTCTTTTTTCTTTTTTAATTACATCATCAACTCACCCTTACCATTCATCCGTTGTGTTTTTAAATTTTTTATCAGAAAGAGAAGTAGCAGTAGCAAAAGTAATGGTACTAACAGCATATTATTTTTGTTATTAAAATATATTATTGTTGAAGTTTTATTTTTATAATTACTATTTAAAACATGTTAATATTTTAGTGTAGCATTTCAGGACAAAACTTTCTTGCTTATGAAAAATTTATAAAGCGTAGTGAGTGGGTTTTGGCCCGATTCCCCCCCTTTCCCCATCCCTTCCTCCCTCCCTCCCCCCTCTCTCTCTCTTCTCTCTCTTCCTCTTGTGTTGTGTGGTGTGTGTGTTGTGGTGTTGCGTGCGTGCGGTGCGGGTGGTGTGGTGTGGTGGTGTGTGTGTGTATGTGTGTGTGGTGTATGTGTGGTGCATGGTGTGTGTGTGGGGTTGTGTTTGGTGTGGCGCCGCGTGTTTGCGTGCGTTGTGTGTGTGTGTTTGTGTGTGGGTTGTGTGTGGGTGTGTGTTGGGTTTTTGGGTGTGGTGACTGGTGCTTGAATTTACTTTTTTAAACAGTTTTATTTTTAAAATTATTTAACAAAGGAAGGTTGCCCCAATTGTGTTCTGCTCTTTAAGACTTACTTTTTGGGGAAAAGTAAAAATGATTTTCAAAGGTGGACAGGACCCGTGCTCTCAACAACAGGCGACGACGTTCCATCCAGACCTTCATTTCCAATTGAATTCCACGACTATCATGCAATATCAAACACCAGTTACCCCAAATCCCTGCACGACAGAAGCAGACAACAAAACACAAATGCGAGAGAGAGAGAGAGGGGAAAAGAGAGAGGAGAGAGAGAGATGAAAAGCTATAGGTTCTAATTATATGCGCGCGACACACACGACAGCCACACACACACACAAAAACACACACAAACACACACACCCCCAACGCACTCAACCCCTCAACACCACACACATAACCCCAGGGCACACACAACAACACAACAACCCCGCACCACGCAGCACGCACGCACACCACACAACATGCACACACACAAACACACCGTCATCACAAACCCCAAAAACACACACACAAAACACAAACACCCCAACACACACCAACACAACACACACACACACACACGCCACACAACCTCAAAACACGCGCCGGTGCACGTGCAACACATGGCCCCGGGCCCCCCATCCAATCAATTCATTTCCAAATACATTGATTGGCGTGCACACCACACCACCACCACACAAACACCACACACACACACACCACACACACAACCAAAACAGGATGGTAGAATAAAACTGAATGACCTGTCGGGGTGACCCAAACAATATATCTGCTTGCACAACTCTCCTGGTACCCCCAACAACTGCTTTTACCCTTCATGCCCGGGCGTGGTATGAAGGGACCAGCATGCATGCACAGTGGAGTCATCTATTCGTCGAATTAAGTGTTATGTACCCGGGAACGCCTGCACGGTTTTTTTAAAAATACACCCCAAAGAGTTAAAAAGTTTAAAACCCTTTTTGATTTTTTGTCCTGCTTCATGTGACCTCAGTTTCGTTTTTCTCCCAGGGTTTGGCCTTTGGTTTAATTCTTTCGGGGTTTACCAGTACAGCTTGTTCTTGGGGGTGTTGTTGGGGCGGACTTGGGGGTGCCCTTCTGGGGGAGAGCTCACTCACGCCAGCTCCGCGACTAAACAATTATTGTTGTCAGTTGGGGCTTAGTAGTGGTGCGCGCGCGCTCGCGCGCGCGCGCGCGCACACACACACACACACACCCACACACACACACACACAACACCACACCACACACACATGGCGCGTGCACACACATGTGGCCCGTGCCCACACATCCATTCACATTCATTACACACACATAACATGAGAAAAGGACAAACCCCTTTTGTTAAATTTTTTCATCTTGGTTTTTTAATCCTTTCCCCTCGTTAAAATCTTTTCCCGTGGGGTTAAAAACTTGGGAAATGTAGTGTAGCGTTTTGGGCTAGCCCCGAAAGCAGTGACGCCTCCTCAAAAAAAATGAAACTGCAACTAAAAATTTAGAAGATTGTAGAATTAAGAAACCCAAATGACCGATAGGGAAGGTTTTTCCCCCAAGGGGAAGGTCAGTTGTTTAAAGGAAATTAATGTCCAAATGCAGCAAACATCTCGACACTTGAGGGTTTGTTTGGGCACTTGTGCACATGTTTTGCCCTGGCATAAGTTTCTTTTTTTCTTTTTAAATGATCCCTTTTTAATTTGCACTGTGGTAATATCCTTTTTTTATCACATTTGAGAAAATAAAAATATTTTGGGGACCGGGGTATTTCCCCTAAAATTTACATTTTTTCTTGATTTGTATGTTTTCATACTGTAGGGGAGAGGGGGGGAGAGGAGAGAGAGGGGAGGGGAGAGAGAGAGAGAGGGAGAGGGGAGAGAGAGAGAGAGAGAGAGAGAGAGAGTGAAAATGCAATAAATTTTATTGAAAATTTGTTAAACAACCCTGATGCCAAGAGAGTGTATGCACAATTTCCACTTAGTTTTGGCAAATCTCTTCCCAAACCTCGGGCCAACAATAGAAATGCAGTCAGAAATAAGTATACACACAAAAAACCCAGTTTAACAATACAAATAACCAGAAAGTTAAAAAAAAACACCTTTTTTTTAAATTTAAAATTTTTCCTATCATTTTTAAAAAAATTTAAATTGCATTGAGTATATTTACTGTAACGATATTGGTGTTGTGCAATGTCAAAAATTTCCTAGCAAAATTTGGTCATTGTAAACTTCAAGCGTTTACCTACATCCTTTGCAGATAAAGTTTAAAATGGTACCATACAAAAAATTTTAATGTCCGATGCAGGGTTTAAATCAAACGCTATTTTCGATTTTCAGCGTCCCTTTCCAAACCCCTTTGTACGCAATAAAACCTGTCTTTAAATTCACTTTAGAAAAATCTTTCTTTTTGCACGCCTTGGTTCAAAAAAACATAACCTTATCCAAATTGATCCCAATTTACATCGGTTTTTTTAAAACCCTAATTTCTTTTTTTTTTCCCTTCCCCATTTTGGTCGTATAACATCATATAAGTTTTCCGTGGTAATCTATTATCTTTCACCTTTGTTAATTTTAACCAAAAACGAATACAGATCAATACATTTTTTTAAATAGATGGGATTTTCTGTTGGTCTCCCTTAGACAAAATCATTGGGTTTGTTCGCATTTCAACTCCGAAATTTTTTTCAAGGCAAACAGGTGCATTTTTTTCACAATGACGGGCTGCATCATTTTAGTCCCCCAAAATTTTTGGGACTTACTGAGCAATAGGTTAAAACCCGGGAATCAAAAAACTTCAACATACATTTAAAAATTTGAATTTTTCAAAATATTTAAAATTTCCTCATAATGCAAAACAGAGCTTTCTTGATTTACTTACCCGGTCATTGCATGCCAATTTTGAAACTGAGTTTTGTTGGGAAAAAAAATATACCTAAGTATCTATAAGCATTCACAACAGGCCCTTTACAGCATGATTAAGTGTCCAATCTAATGCTCCCGGAAAAATAGTGCTGAGCATCGAGGAGGAAGACAAAATTCTGATTATGGGCGACTTCAACGGGTAGAGTGGGGCAGAGACTTCGAAAAATGGGGAAATTGGGGGAATAATGGGAAGACACGGAGGTTTTGGGCCCAAATTTCAACGAAAAAGGAAGGATGTTCCCGGGGGTTTTGCAGTAAGATTGGTCTGACTATCACGGCACCCCATTTCAGCAGACGACCCTACAAAACAAACCCGGAGACACCCAAGGTCCAAGCACTGGCATCTAATGGATTATATCCTGGTGCGCCAAAAAAAGGGTGTTAAAGGGTGTCACTCATCGAGGGTCATGACGAGCGCTGACTGCCCAAAACGGGATCATAGGCTAGTTCGTGCAAAGGGTCGGGGTAAACCCCGAAACCGAAGAGAGGAAGGGAGGCCCAAAGCTAAAGGAAAAATTCAGGTCGACAAGCTGGGCAATGTTGGAGGAGGAATTCCAGAGGGAAGGGAAAAGAAAGGTTTAGAAAAAACCACCGCCCCAGTAAATGACCCCTTGGGCCAATGGAAGGAACTTGAAAACCCCTCCCTTTAGGAAGTCCCCAGAAAAAGTAGTTGGCTTCTCAACACGGGCAAACAGGATTGGTTTGATGGAAACGACGCGGAGACACAAGAAACCCCCCTCGAGGGGGAAAAAAGGTCATGCCATGACAATATGCTCAGCTCTCCTAATGACCAGAAGACCAAAAAGGCTTTCAGAACAGCTTGCAGCAAACTGCAAGCAAAATTGAGAGTCATGGAAAATTCATGGTGGATAGCGCTGGCGGAACGCACACAGATGTATGCTGATCAGGGAAATATCCAGAGCCTTCTATGAATCGCTTCGTGGCAAGCTACCAATTGCAGGCACCACTGCGTTCTTCGGATGCACAAGCCTACTTGTCGACAAGCAAGCTATACTACACCGATGGACCGAACATTACGGAAACTTGTTCGGGAAAGAGAGGACTGTAGAAGCAATGTCTATAGACAACATACCTCAGGAAGAGGTAAAGATGGACCTGGACAACGCCCCCACACATGAAGACATCAAGGCAGCAATAAAGATGCTGAAGTGTCACAAAGCTCCAGGCATCGACGGTATCCCAGCAGAGGTATACAAGCATGGAAGAGACACCCTCATTCAGAAGCTTGAGGAGCTATTCACATCGTGTTGGAATGAAGGACACAGGACATGCGGGATGCAGTGATTGTCTCCCTCTATAAGAATAAGGGTTCCAAATCAGACTGCTCCAACTACAGAGGCGTCACACTGCTCTCCATTGCTGGCAAGATCCTCGCCCGGGTTCTTCTGGACAGGCTCGTCCCATCCATTGCTGAGGTAATCCTCCCGGAGAGCCATGTGCTGCTTCGTAGCAAATAGAGGAACAGCTGAACAGCTGACATGATCTTCGTGCTGAGACAGATCAAGAGAACTGCAGAGAACAGAATGTGAACCTATATGCAGCAATTATAGACCTCACGAAAGCCTTCGACACAGTCAGCAGAGATGGCCTTTTTAAAATAATGACCAAACTGGGATGCCCCCAAAGTTCCTTGCAATCCTACAACAACTCCACGAAGGACAGATGGTCAAATCAAGTGCAATGGTGAATTACTCTGAAGAATTCCCAATCAGCAATGGAGTGAAGCAAGGCTGCGTATTAGCCCCTACGCTCTTCGCGATCTTCTTCAGCATGATGCTGAGAGAAGCAAGGGAAGATTTAGACAAGGGGATTTATATCAGATTTAGGACCGACGGCAGCGTATTCAATTTACGAAGGCTTATGGCCCACACGAAGACCTCAGATGAAGCTATCCTGGACCTGCTCTTTGCAGATGACTGCGCCCTCCTGGCACACACAGAAGAAGCTCTGCGGGTCATCGTAGACAGTTTTTTCACAGGCAGCCAAGCATTCGGCCTGACTATAAGTCTGAAGAAAACTGAAGTCCTCAACCAAAAGCACCAGGGACCGCGTACACTGCTCTCCACATAAGTATCGATGGCCATCCCCTTAATACGGTAGAGCATTTCACCTACCTGGGCAGCGTCATATCGAACGACGCTACGGTGACCAAAGATGTGGACAACCGCCTCTCAAAGGTGAGCAGTGCATTTGGCCGCCTACAGAACAGAGTATTAAAAAAACATATCCTTGCGACTCTCCACAAAGTTGCAAGTTTACCGAGCTGCTGTACTGTCCACACTGCTATACGGATCAGAGTCATGGTGCTGTACCGGAAACAAATAAAGCGGCTGGAGCAGTTCCATCAGAGATGCCTCCAATCCATCATGGGCATTCAAGTGGAAGGACTACGTGACGAACATAGAAGTCCTAGAAAGAGCCCAACTGCAAAGCATCGAGTCAATGCTCATGCTAAAACAACTTCGCTGGGCAGGGCACATCACCCGGATGCCTGACACTCGCATTCTAAAGCAGTATTCTATGGGAGTTGGTCCAAGGCATACGGAATACAGGCGCACCACGGAAAAGATTCAAGGACCAACTGAAGTAGCAACTATCCTAAGCAGACATCAACCCCAAGACTTGGGAGCAGTCAGCATCAGATGAAGGTAGCTGGAGAGCTTGAACGCTCAGGGGATCCCAACACTTCGAGGAAACCAGACGACAGAACATCCAGGAGAAGAGAAGGAGAAGGCAGGACCCAGGTCCGCAGCCCAACAACGCAGGCCAGATCTACACCTGCCCACAATGCCACAGATCCTCTAGATCACGAATTGGACTAATTAGTCATCAAAGGGCGTGCCGCCCATCCCTGGCGGGAACTTCCCAATAATCTTCACAAGCGAAGAACTAACCATCATGTGCCAATTTTCTCTTTCTGCTAAAAATCCACATATCAAAC
>JAMYXO010008281.1:0-5000 GCA_033310375.1 Conus canariensis
GTGTGTGTGTGTGTGTGTTGTGTGTGTGGGTGTGTGTGTGTGTGTGTGTGTGTGTGTGTGTGTGTGTGTGTGTGTGTGTGTGTGTAGTATGCGTGCTGGTGCGTGTGCGTGCATGCGTGTGCATGTACGTGTATGGAGGGTGGGAAGGGAGGTCATGCATTTATTTTAGATGTTGATTTGTCAAAACTTGAAACGCGCCTGGTGGCCTACGCTGTTAGGATGGGCACTATAGAAATTGTCCTCATTATTATTACAAGAATGGGTAGCATTGGATATCCTTCCATTATAATTTAAACTCGAGTACAACAAAGCAGTCGTATTGTATTGAATAATAAATCTCTTAGTTCCTACACTAACCACACGATTTCCGCAAAATCCGACCAGACACCCCGATGATCAGAAAACCCAGGTCTTTACAAGACAATCCTCGCTTACTTACAAGAGGCCCTTTGGAACTCCTTACCAAATTACATCAAGGATAAAGGCACTATTAGTTTCTTTAAATCAGCTTACAAATCATGTCTGTTTCAGGTAGTGTAAACTTCAAAGCATGTTAGGTGTGAAATTGTTCTTTTTCATGATCAGTGATATATAAGAAAGAATGTAACAGACACAGTGACCTTATTCTGTGTCGATAGGTAACTTACAGTTTTAGTTATTTCTTCTCAGTGGACCATCCTCTCTGTTCCCATCCCAAACCTTATGCGCGCATGTGGTTGTGGTGTGTGTGTGTGTGTTGTGTGTGTGTGTGTGTGTGTGTGTGTGTGTGTGTGTGTGTGTGTGTGTGAAGGGTTGAAGAATCTTGCTAGTTAGTGGAGCTTGTGATGCAGGTGTCTCCTCTCCCGTTCTATCACTGTCGTCATGATGGACGTCTCTTGGCTGTCTTTCTAATGCCGTCGTCGTGATGGACGTTTTTCTTCTTTCCTTCAATCTTCATCGTCGTAATGGACGTATCTCTTCTTTCCTTCAATCTCTGTTGTTGTGATAGACACTCCTTGCCTCTCCTATTAATCGTTTTAGTCATGACGGACGTTTCTCTTATCTCTTTCAACTGTCGTCGTCCAAATTGACGTTCGTTGGCTCTCCTTCAATCACTCTTCTCGTGATACACACTGGTTGGCTCTCTTTCTATCACTCTTCTCGTGATACACGTTCGTTGGCTCTCTTTCAATCACTCTTCTCGTGATACAACGTTGGTCCTTATCACTTTCTCGTGATAGTCGTTGCTCTTTCAATCACTCTTCTCGTGATACACGTCCGTTGGCTCTCTTTCAATCACTCTTCTCGTGATACACTCGTTGGCTCTCTTTCATCACTCTTCTCGTGATACACGTTCGTTGGCTCTCTTTCATCACTCTTCTCGTGATACACGTTCGTTGGCTCTCTTTCAATCGCTGTCTCGTGTGGTCGTGTTTCTTGTTCCCCTTCAGTGTCGTGTGTCTTGTTGGACGTTTCCTGATTCCCTCTTCAATTCTGTCATCGTGTTGACGTTGTCTTGATTCCCCTTCAGTGTCTGTCGTCGTTTGACGTTTCCTGATTCCCCTTCAGTGTCTGTCGTCATGTGGACGTTTCCTGATTCCCCTTCAGTGTCTGTCGTCGTGTTGGACGTTCCTGATTCCCCTTCAGTGTCTGTCGTCGTGTTGGACGTTTCCTGATTCCCCTTCAGTGTCTGTCGTCGTGTTGGACGTTTCCTGATTCCCCTTCAGTGTCTGTCGTCGTGTTGGACGTTTCTGATTCCCCTTCAGTGTCTGTCGTCGTGTTGGACGTTTCCTGATTCCCCTTCAGTGTCTGTCGTCGTGTTGGACGTTTCCTGATTCCCCTTCAGTGTCTGTCGTCGTGTTGGACGTTTCCTGATTCCCCTTCAGTGTCTGTCGTCGTGTTGGACGTTTCCTGATTCCCCTTCAGTGTCTGTCGTCGTGTTGGACGTTTCCTGATTCCCCTTCAGTGTCTGTCGTCGTGTTGGACGTTTCTTGATTCCCCTTCAGTGTCTGTCGTCGTGTTGGACGTTTCCTGATTCCCCTTCAGTGTCTGTCGTCGTGTTGGACGTTTCTTGATTCCCCTTCAGTGTCTGTCGTCGTGTTGGACGTTTCCTGATTCCCTTCAGTGTCTGTCGTCGTGTTGGACGTTTCCTGATTCCCCTTCAGTGTCTGTCGTCGTGTTGGACGTTTCTTGATTCCCCTTCAGTGTCTGTCGTCGTGTTGGACGTTTCTGATTCCCTTCAGTGTCTGTCGTCTGTGGACGTTTCCTGATTCCCCTTCAGTGTCTGTCGTCGTGTTGGACGTTTCCTGATTCCCCTTCAGTGTCTGTCGTCGTGTTGGACGTTTCCTGATTCCCCTTCAGTGTCTGTCGTCGTGTTGGACGTTTCCTGATTCCCCTTCAGTGTCTGTCGTCGTGTTGGACGTTTCCTGATTCCCCTTCAGTGTCTGTCGTCGTGTTGGACGTTTCCTGATTCCCCTTCAGTGTCTGTCGTCGTGTTGGACGTTTCCTGATTCCCCTTCAGTGTCTGTCGTCGTGTTGGACGTTTCCTGATTCCCCTTCAGTGTCTGTCGTCGTGTTGGACGTTTCCTGATTCCCCTTCAGTGTCTGTCGTCGTGTTGGACGTTTCCTGATTCCCCTTCAGTGTCTGTCGTCGTGTTGGACGTTTCCTGATTCCCCTTCAGTGTCTGTCGTCGTGTTGGACGTTTCCTGATTCCCCTTCAGTGTCTGTCGTCGTGTTGGACGTTTCCTGATTCCCCTTCAGTGTCTGTCGTCGTGTCGGACGTTTCTGATTCCCCTTCAGTGTCTGTCGTCGTGTTGGACGTTTCCTGATTCCCCTTCAGTGTCTGTCGTCGTGTCGGACGTTTCTTGATTCCCCTTCAGTGTCTGTCGTCGTGTTGGACGTTTCCTGATTCCCCTTCAGTGTCTGTCGTCGTGTGGACGTTTCTTGATTCCCCTTCAGTGTCTGTCGTCGTGTTGGACGTTTCCTGATTCCCCTTCAGTGTCTGTCGTCGTGTTGGACGTTTCTGATTCCCCTTCAGTGTCTGTCGTCGTGTTGGACGTTTCCTGATTCCCCTTCAGTGTCTGTCGTCGTGTTGGACGTTTCTTGATTCCCCTTCAGTGTCTGTCGTCGTGTTGGACGTTTCCTGATTCCCCTTCAGTGTCTGTCGTCGTGTTGGACGTTTCCTGATTCCCCTTCAGTGTCTGTCGTCGTGTTGGACGTTTCCTGATTCCCCTTCAGTGTCTGTCGTCGTGTTGGACGTTTCTATTCCCTTCAGTGTCTGTCGTCGTGTTGGACGTTCTGATTCCCTTCAGTGTCTGTCGTCGTGTTGACGTTTCCTTGATTCCCCTTCAGTGTCTGTCGTCGTGTTGGACGTTTCCTTGATTCCCTTCAGTGTCTGTCGTCGTGTTGGACGTTTCTTGATTCCCCTTCAGTGTCTGTCGTCGTGTTGGACGTTTCCTGATTCCCCTTCAGTGTCTGTCGTCGTGTTGGACGTTTCTTGATTCCCCTTCAGTGTCTGTCGTCGTGTTGGACGTTTCCTGATTCCCCTTCAGTGTCTGTCGTCGTGTTGGACGTTTCCTGATTCCCCTTCAGTGTCTGTCGTCGTGTTGGACGTTTCCTGATTCCCCTTCAGTGTCTGTCGTCGTGTTGGACGTTTCCTGATTCCCTTCAGTGTCTGTCGTCGTGTTCGGACGTTTCCTGATTCCCCTTCAGTGTCTGTCGTCGTGTTGGACGTTTCCTGATTCCCCTTCAGTGTCTGTCGTCGTGTTGGACGTTTCCTGATTCCCCTTCAGTGTCTGTCGTCGTGTTGGACGTTTCCTGATTCCCCTTCAGTGTCTGTCGTCGTGTTGGACGTTTCCTGATTCCCCTTCAGTGTCTGTCGTCGTGTTGGACGTTTCCTGATTCCCCTTCAGTGTCTGTCGTCGTGTTGGACGTTTCTGATTCCCCTTCAGTGTCTGTCGTCGTGTTGGACGTTTCCTGATTCCCCTTCAGTGTCTGTCGTCGTGTTGGACGTTTCCTGATTCCCCTTCAGTGTCTGTCGTCGTGTTGGACGTTTCCTGATTCCCCTTCAGTGTCTGTCGTCGTGTCGGACGTTTCCTGATTCCCCTTCAGTGTCTGTCGTCGTGTTGGACGTTTCCTGATTCCCCTTCAGTGTCTGTCGTCGTGTTGGACGTTTCCTGATTCCCCTTCAGTGTCTGTCGTCGTGTTGGACGTTTCTTGATTCCCCTTCAGTGTCTGTCGTCGTGTTGGACGTTTCCTGATTCCCCTTCAGTGTCCGTCGTCGTGTTGGACGTTTCTTGATTCCCCTTCAGTGTCCGTCGTCGTGTTGGACGTTTCTTGATTCCCCTTTAGTGTCTGTCGTCGTGTTGATGCTCATATCGCTGTCGTCGTGTTGAACGTCCATCGGGTCTCCTTCAACCATGTCTTCATGACGGAAGTTCCTTGGCACTTCTTTAATGACTGCTGATGTGACGGACGCCCATTGGCTCTCCTTCAATTGCTGTCGTCATGACAGAGGTGTCTCAGCTTTCCTTCAGTCACCATGGTCATAATGGACGTTTCTCCGGTTTTCCTTCAGTAGCTGGGGTCATGATGTACGTCCCTTAGCTCTCCTCCCATCGCTTTCACCATGATGGACGTTGTTTGGCTCTCGTTCAATCACCACGTCACGGTGGACATTCCTCGGCTAATCACAGTTGTCATAATGGACCATCCCCTGGCTCTGTTACACCATGGACTCAAGTCTGCTGTCTGAAAGTAATTCGTGGCCAGGCGTTTCAGCATTCGTCCTGTGCTGCGACTAAGTGCCCCTGAGCTGACCAACGTGGGTTGTTGAATGATGCCATGGTCATTCAGCGTCTGGTAAGTGATGTTGGTCTCCCCAGACAAATATCTCCTTCAGTTTTTCTCTTATTTATATACATTTCTCTCTGGAGGGAGCAAAAGTCTTAAAATCTGTTGTTTTGGATGTCAGCACATTCGGTACACTTGCATTGCCTTCTGTAAGGTACAGGTTGTTGAG
>JAMYXO010008282.1:5000-7500 GCA_033310375.1 Conus canariensis
TTTTTTTTTTTTTAAAAAAAACCCCCCCCTTTTTTTTTTTTTTGGGGGGGGGTTTTGGGGGGGGTTTTTTTTCCCCCCCCCCAAAAATTTTTTTTCCCTTTTTTTTTTTTTAAAATTTTTTTTTTTGGGCCCCCCCCTTTTTTGGGGGGGGGCCCCCCCCCCCCCCCTTTTTCCCCCCCCCAAAAAAAACCCCCCCCCCCCCCCCGGGGGTTTTTTTTTTCCCCCCCCCCCCCCCCCTTTTTGGGGGGGAAAACCCCCCCCCCGGGCCCCCCCTTTTCCCCCCCTTTTTTTAAAAAAAAAAAAATTTCCCCCCTTTTTTTTTTGGGCCCCCCCCCCCCTTTTTTTTTTTGGGGGAAAAAACCCCCCCCCCAACCCCCCCGGGGGTTTTTAAAGCCCCCCCCCCCCTTCCCTTTCCCCCCCTTTTTTTTTTCCCCCGGGGGGGGTTTTTTAAAAAAAAAACCCCCCCCCCGGGGTTTTTTTTGGAAAAATTTTTTTTTTTTTTTTTTTTTTTCCCCCTTTTTTTTTTTAAAAATTTTTTTTTTTCCCCCCCCAAAAAAAAACCTTTTCCCCGGGTTTTTTTTTTTTGGGGGGGGGAAAAAAAAAAAAAACCCCCCCCCCCCTTTTTTAAAACCCCGAAAATTTCCCCCCCTTTTTAAAAAAAAAACCCCCCCCCCTTTTTTTTGGCCCCTTTTTAAAAAGGGTTTTAAAAATTTTTTTTTTTAAAAAAAAAAACAAAAAAAAACCCCCCCCCCCCAAAAAAAAAAAATTTTTTTTGGGGGCCCTTTTTTTTTTTCCCCCTTTTTTTGGGGAAAAAAAACCCCCCCCCCCCCCCTTTAAAAAAAAAAACCCCCCCAAAAAACCCCCCCCCCCCCAAAATTTTTTTTTTTTTTTTAAAAAAAAAAAAAAATTTTTAAAATTTCCCCCTTTTTTTTGGGGGGCCCCCCCCCCCCCCCCCCCCCAAAAAAAAAAGGGGGTTTTTTTTTTTTTCCCCCCCCAAAAAAAAAAAAAAAAAAAAAACCCCCCAAAAAAAAGGGGGAAAAAAAAAACCCCCCCCCCCCCCCTTTTTAAAATTTTTTTTTTTTTTCCTTTCCCCCCCCCCCCAAAAATTTTTTCTTTTGGGGGGGGGAAAAAAAAAAACCCCCTTTTTTTTGGGGGGAAAACCCCCCCCCTTTTTTTGGGGGGGGGGGGCCCCTTTTTCCCCCCCCCTTTTCCCCCTTTTTTTAAAAAAAAATTTTCCCCCTTTTGGGGGAAAAAAAAAACCCCTTTTCCCCCTTTTTGGGGGCCCAAAAAAAAATTTTCCCCCCTTTTTGGGGGAAAAAAAAAAGGGGGGGCCCCCCCCCCCCCCCCCCCTTTTTTTTTTCCCCGGGGAAAAATTTTTTTTTTTTTTTTTGGGCGGGGGGCCCCCCCCCCCTTTCCCCCCCCCCTTTTTTTTTTTTTTTTTTTCCCAAATTTTTTAATTTTTTTCCCCCCCCCCCCTTTTTTGGGGGGGGGGTTTTTGGGGCCCCCCCCCCTTTTGGGGGGGAAAAAAAACCCCCCCCCCCTTTTTTTTTTTTTCCCCAAAAAAAAGGGTTTTTCCCCCCCCCCCTTTTCCCCCCCCCCCTTTTTTCCCCCCCGGGGGGAAAAAAAAATTTTTTTTTGGGGGGGGGTTTTTAAAAATTTTAAAAATTTTTTTTTTTCCCCAAAAAAAAAAAACCCCCCCCCCCCTTTTTTTTTTTTTTTTAAAAAATTTTTTTTTGGGTTGGGGGGGGTTTTTTTTTTTTTTGGGGGGGGGTTTTTTTTTTGGGGGGGGTTTTTGGGGGGTTTTTTTTTTTGGGGGGGGTGGGGGGGGAAAAAAACCCCTTTTGGGGGGGGGTTTTTTTTCCCCCCTTTTTTTCCTTTGGGGAAAAAAAAATTTTTTTCCCCCCTGGGGGGGGCCCCCCCCCCCCTTTTTTGGGGGGGGGGGTTTTGGGGGGGCCTTTTCCCCCCCGGGGGTTTTGGGGGGTTTTTTTTTCCCCCCCCCCCCCCCCCCCCCCCTTTTGGGGGGGGGGGAAAAAAAAAAAAATTTTTTTTTTCCCCCCCCCCAAAAAAAAAACCCAAACCCCCCTTTTTTTCCCCCCTTTTAAAAAAAACCCCCAAAAAGGGGGTTTTTTTTTTGGGGGGGGGGGGTTTTTAAAAAAATTTTTTCCCCCCCCCCAAAAGGGTTTTTGGGGGGCCCCCCCCCCTTTGGGAAAATTTTAAAAAAAAAAAACCCCCCCCCCCTTTTTGGGAAAAAAAAAAACCCCCCCCCCCCTTTTTAAAAAAAATTTTTTTTTCCCCCCCCCCCCCCAAAAAAAACCCCCCCCCCCTTTTTTTTTTTTTTCCCCCCCCAAAAAAAAAAAAAAATAAACCCCCCCCCCCCCCTTTTTTTTTTCCCCCCCCCCCCTTTTTTTTTTCCCCCCCCCCCCCCCCCCCCCCCCCCCCCCCCCCCCCCCTTTTTCCCCCCAAAAAAAAAAAAACCCCCCCCCTCCCTTTTTTTTTTTTT
>JAMYXO010000082.1:0-5000 GCA_033310375.1 Conus canariensis
AAAAGAGAAATAGACAACAAAAACAATGCAAAAATTGATAAGACATGATTATAGAAATGGTCAATGAAGTACAGAGAGAAAGAAAGACAAATACGACCAAATTTTCAACAACAACAACAACAACAACAAAAAAAAAAGAAAACAAGAAAGAAAGAAAGAGAGAAAGAAATATAAAACCAAAGCAACTCCAAAAAGGATACAAAGACATAAATTGAATTTTTAAACAGTAAAGTATAGGAAAAATGAAAAAGGGAAAAAGACAAAGAAAAACAAGTGTTTTTTCAAGAAGAAGAAGAAGAAGAAGCTCAACAAGAGAATGGTTTTGGTTGCTGTTTGTTTGTTTGTTTGTTCTCCTCGTGGACAACAAATGTGCTGCACTCGCCTCCCGTTGATCTCGTCTGGCCTAACTGGCAGACTACCCTTAATCTCTCCGTGTTTTCTTTCACCCATTTGGAGGAGGACGACTGACTGTTCTGTCATAGAAATAACACCTCGGTCCGATGGGAACAGGTCGACCTCAAGCTCTCGCCCGTACCGGCGGCAGCGCAGATTGTTCTCTGTGTGAGTGTGTGTTTGTTTTTTTCCTTTTCGTGGGAAGGTGAAGATAATCAGAGTACACTGCTTTCCCTCCAAACACGTACATGCATGCGTGCGTGCGTGCATGCATGAATGTGTGTCTGTCTATGTGTGTGTATGTGCGCGCGTAGTTGCATATGTTAGTGCCGGTCTGTTTGTCGGAGCATACAAGATTTCTTTTGTAATTACTTCCCTTGGAAGTGATGGTGGTGGATTTAGTTCGTAATGGAGCAAGAGTTACCGTACTTGTTCTTTTTAACTACTGTTTGCGTTACTGTCTCATTTAGGATTTTCTTTCAAATTAGAAACCAGAAATGATCAGAAGAAGCTTACACACCATTTTTAAAGCAAAAGAAAGCATTGAATACGAGGAATGTTGCTAACAAAAAAGAACAAAACAACATAAAAAATAAAAAAGAAAGGCTGAGCAGGACTGAAATGATCTATGGTTCCTGTTTAATCCAACTTCTCCAATGCAATATGACGTAAAAGTACAGACAATAAAAATCATGTTTTATAAACTTTCACTTGCGATCAATCAACCATTTCATCTGTAATATGTTTAGGATTGATCCAGTTTAGTTATAATTGCCATTGGTGATAAGACGTGAAACCCGTTACCAAAGACTATGATAGTGAAAGCGATAGAGGTAAGAGTGAATAACACGCGGGAGTTTGAACATGATTGTCTACCACTTTACGTGTGCGAGCGCGCGCGAAATTATACTGTTCTGTCTATGTGTGTGTCTATTATTAAAAGATTTATAAGGCTTTGCGCAGTGCAGAATTTTTCCTCTCCCACTTTTAACTCATTTCCTCTCTCATTCCTACTGAGAAGAGACAACCAAACTCTTCATCCAAACAGCTCAACATGCCGGCGGTAAAGTGAATTCTCATAAACAAAACTCCGTACAGAAAAACGTGTCCTTGGTGACCAAGTTCACTGGTTCCATTCGTTGGTCTGGAAATCGAGTATGTAGACTTTAAACCTGCTTGTATGTGTGTGAGGGTGATTCCTTTTTTTAAATTGTATTTGTTTTTCGGCACGAACATTTCTTATGACTCTAGCTTTGAACAATTAACAGTAAAAGGCGCTGTACATAAATCGTTCTTATTGGACCATATCATTATCGTTCGATTCTGCATCATGATCATTTGGCGCTCAATTGAAGAAGAGAAGTGACTGTTCCTTCTTCGTGTTCATTGTCTGCAATGTTGTTTGTCTGGCCTGAAAGAAGAGCACAGAGATCGAAACGCGTCATGGTTTGTCTTCTTTGTTTCGCTCCTTTTCGTCTAGCGGAATTCTTTTTTTTTTTCTGATAAGCTCGTTTTAAATTTCCACCTGCAGTCATCTCACTTTGAAACTAATTATTATCATTATTATTACCAGTGCCATTCTCTCAGCAATGGGCCTTATGTTTTCTCCCGGCGTCTGTCTGTTTATGTATGTCAGCGGCATTACGCACAAAGACAAAACAAAAACCCAAAACAACCTAAAGCAGCTATTGGAGTTGTAGGCAGGTGGCAAAGTGTGCACCCATGTCGTTGTGATGGTGTGGAGTGGTAGGCAGTGCAGGCGAAGACAGACTAATGAAGTCTTCCAATCGGACGACAGTGCAGGTTCCAGGACAAACTGCAAGCAGTTCCAGAAAGGTCACCTCAGTGTTCCTGCTCAGCTGCTTGTCTACAACGTAGCCCCGGACAATCTCATGACGTTTCCCAGTGCATTCATAGTGACTTCAATCAAACACCAATGTTCATACCGTATGGAATGAGCAACAGTGCCATCATTTCAACAACCACCACAAGCTTTATACTGATCATGTACAGTGTCAAATTCCTTCTACGCCCCCAATACAACAAACTTCTATTTGTTCATAAAAGACCCATTTTTCTTTACCAATATAAATGGTGGAATTTTGTGGGTTTTGTGTTCTCTTAAAAAATACAAGAAGAAAGCATACTTGGTCTTTGTCAACGATTACTTCCCTTGGCAAAACATTCTTGTCATCTCCTCTCTCTCTCTCTCTCTTCTCTCTCTCTCTCTCTCTCTCTCTCTCTCTCTCTCTCTCTCTCTCTGCTGCTGCTGCTCTGGGGCCGTCTCCGTAGTCAGTCAGTCCTTCGCCGTTAATCTCTCTCTCTCTCTCTCTCTCTGTCTCTCTGTCTCTGTCTCTCTGTCTCTCTCTCTCTGTCTCTCTCTGTCTCTCTGTCTGTCTGTCTGTCTGTCTGTCTGTCTCTCTCTCTCTCTCTCTCTCTCTCTCTCTCTCTTCTCTCTCCTCTCTCTCTCTCTCTCTCTGGGCTGGCGATTGTGAACTGCGTTTCAGTCGAGCAGTCATGCATTGATGGCTGTGTAGTTTCCTTCTTTTTTGAGCGGATATTTACAAAGTACCTTCCTCAACTTTTACGAGTACCCCAACCAGATATCATGCCTTCAGCAGCACTTGCTTTTAGAGCCAGCTGTGGCAGGTTCGTCCACATCTACATCGCTTTTATATCGTAGCGAGCCAGGAAGAAGACCGCTATGCGGATCGCCACGTTGACACGGCATGCGAAGCTAGACGGTATAGCCCTTGGCCTGCTCCTAACCTTAGTTTTCTGGGGCGGATTCCTTCTACGCTGTGGAGACGTGGAGCAGAACCCAGGACCCAGGACGGACAGTTTGAAGCAGACCAGGCTCGGCAGCTCAGGACGCAGGGTCAGCGTGGACCAGACTGGAGCTTCGCCGGCGGACAGCGGACGGACGACACCCACCTCTCCCCAGCAACCCACCAATGCGGACATCATGGGTATGTTGACGTCAATGAACTGTACCTTTAGAGAAATGAGCGATAAATTTACGGACTTGGAGAGAAATGTCAAATGCCTAAATGACCAGTTCCCAGCGTTACAAAGTGGTGTGAAAGATCTGAGGACGAGGTGGAGACTTTAGGGAAAGAGAATTCAAACTTTGCAAAACAGAACTCTGACCTCATATGAAGAATTGAACAATTAGAACTAAAAACGGACGACTTAGAGGAAAGATCAAAACCTAACAATTTAATCTACGGTATTCCTAAAGATCAGAATGAATCTGTGGAACAGTGCGAAGGCAAAATCCATGACCATGAGATATAAATCTGATCAACTTGGATTGACACGGGACACCGAGTTTGATCGAGTTCGCAGGCTAAGGCTAAATCCCAAACCGGACTCTCCTGTAATCGCCCATTGTTCTTTTTATAAGGACACGTTACGTATTTTGAAAGAAAAACGGAAATTGAAAGGCAGCGACATCTTGTGGGAGAGGATTTTTCTTCTCGTGTGCGAACCGTAAGACATGGCCTTTCCCCTCATCTGAAAAAAGCAAGGTCTGAAGGGAAACGAGCAACGATGATCTTTGATCATCTGCTTATCGACGGAACAAAGCATTTCCTGGATGCCCACTGCAACCTAAAAGAGTCCAGGTAGGGGGTGGCCGGCCACTGGAGAAGAATTTTCCGTACACTAGTGTAACAAGAAAGGGAAGGCACAAAATAGATGCACCGGTGGAAACGCCTGTCGGTGGTGGCAGTGTCAGTGGTGAGCGGGATGTTGACGCCTGTCACTGGTGGCAGTGTCAGTGGTGAGCGGGGGGTTGACGCCTGTCACTGGTGGCAGTGTCAGTGGTGAGCGGGATGTTGACGCCTGTCAGTGGTGGCAGTGTCAGTGGTGAGCGGGATGTTGACGCCTGTCAGTGGTGGCAGTGTCAGTGGTGAGCGGGATGTTGACGCCTGTCACTGGTGGCAGTGTCAGTAGTGAGCGGGATGTTGTGGGTCACGGCATGTGAGCTCGTTCAATGTGTTGAAAACACGTGCGATAAATCTAGATAGATGTTGCGTTATACATACAACAGCACGCCTTGCCCTGCTTGCAACATCTTTACATGAGAGAGACAGACAGACTTCAGACTTCAGACTTCAGACGTTTTATTATATCCCCATATACACAAGGAAAATGTTTTTGCAGGCATGCAAAACACAAATACAAACAATTCAACATTGATAAATCAACCTGTGGGTAAAACAGGCCTCTAAAACAAAATCGTAGACACCTTTTCCAATGTGGTTTATGTAATGTACAAAATTAGCCATTTATAATTATACAAATCCATACCCAAACATTTACACCCCCCAGACACAACACACACACACACACACACACACACACACACACACACACACACACACACACACACACACACACACACACACACACACACACACACACTCACTACCAACGTGTGTGTGCACCGCGTGCCCAAACCCACATCACTCTCTCTCTCTCTCTCACCCTCCCCCATCCGCCACACTCCTCCAACCTAACCCCCCCCCTCCCCCCTCCGCCTCCCCCCCCCCACCCCCCCACCATTCATCATTCTCAAGCACTCTCTCAATCTTGCTGTCATG
>JAMYXO010000082.1:10000-15000 GCA_033310375.1 Conus canariensis
GCTAATTGTTGTTGATTAATGTACACAAAAAGACAAGACAGTACAAGTTGCTAATTGTTGTTGATTAATGTACATAAAAAGAAAAGACAGTGCAAGTCGCTAATTGTTGTTGATTAATGTACACAAAAAGACAAGACAGTACAAGTCGCTAATTGTTGTTGATTAATGTACACAAAAAGAAAAGACAGTGCAAGTCGATAATTGTGTTGATTAATCTTTTCAGTAGCTTGTGTAATCATTGTTTCTTTTCTGAGCAGGACGTATTTCATTAAAGGCAAAAGTATTGAGATGTTTCAGTGGAAGATATGTGCAATTGACGTATTTCATTAAAGGTAAAAGTATTGAGATGTTTCAGTGGAAGATATGTGCAATTGACGTATTTCATTAAAGGCAAAAGTATTGAGATGTTTCAGTGGAAGATATGTGCAATTGACGTATTTCATTAAAGGCAAAAGTATTGAGATGTTTCAGTGGAAGATATGTGCAATTGACGTATTTCATTAAAGGCAAAAGTATTGAGATGTTTCAGTGGAAGATAATTATGTGGAATTGACGTATTTCATAAAGGGCAAAAGTATTGAGATGTTTCAGTGGAAGATATGTGCAATTGACGTCATTAGTGTAACAGGGCATCATGTCAAAGAATGAGAAATCGGTTACAGCGTACCAATGGAATGAATGCACTATGTTATTTACATTGTGTATTGTTCACTATAGGACAGCCATTTGTTTTTAAATCATAAAAATAATCAAGTTTCTATCAAACAGCATGCTTTTCTTTTTCTCACCTATATTTCAATTCCATCTGAATCCTAAAATTCAATGTTTAACACAATTATGTCTGTAAGTGTAAAAAAACAAAACAAAAAACCTCTGTTTATAACAATTGCAATGGTAATGCTGCTTATAGCCCCGCCGATCGCAAAGGTCCATATGAGGGCTGTTACCACGTTGAAAATAACTCTCAAGTCATTGAAAAAAAGCATCATTCACACATCTCTTTAAAACGTATCTTCCCAAAACACAAAACACACAGGAAATTGTGTCGTCCAGCAGCTGCACGGCGGGCGGCAGTGTCCCTGAACGCAGCGCCTTCAGGAAGCCCTCCTTGGTGTAGAAGTGGCGGCTCTTAGGCTTGCCGCCCGCCCCGCCGCCCCAACTCCCCCCTCCCCCCTACTCCCCCCTCTCTCTCTCTCTCCGTACCGCTGCACGGCGTTGGTGTAGTCCTCGCGGATGTTCTTGATGCCTTCCGAGTTCTCCAGCCCGAAGACCCCCGAGAAGTGGTCCTGGCTGGACTTGGACAGCTCGTCCCGGAAGACGAACTCCACCTGACCGAAGAGGTGGGGGTTGAGGGTTCAGGGGTCATGTATCGGGTCTGACCGGTGGGTGGGTCAAGGTTGTCTGGCCGAGTGGAGAGAGACATGGGTGTTCTGTGGGTGTGCTTGGTGGCTGAGTATTGAATGCTTCTGACTCTGTTAACTGACCGCTTGATAGCTTGGTTGTTGACTTGTTGCTTCAGTCGTGGTGTGAGACACCCATGTGGGCAAAACAAGCATCCTCCATACCAGTATTTGAAACAACATACAGCAATTGTGTGGGGCAAAAGATTCAGACAGGAAATATTCCAAGACATTTTCCAGAGAAAGGGGATTACCTTTCACTGCATCGTGCGCATACAAGTCAACACAGTGCACAAGATGAAATATTTTCATACAAGTCAACACAGTGCACAAGATGAAAGATTTTCATACAAGTCAACACAGTGCACAAGATGAAATATTTTCATACAAGTCAACACAGTGCACAAGATGAAATATCTTCATACAAGTCAACACAGTGCACAAGATGAAATATTTTCATACAAGTGAACACAGTGCACAAGATGAAATATCTTCATACACGTCAACACAGTGCACAAGATGAAAGATTTTCATACAAGTCAACACAGTGCACAAGATGAAAGATTTTCATACAAGTCAACACAGTGCACAAGATGAAATATTTTCATACAAGTCAACACAGTGCACAAGAGGAAAGATTTTCATACAAGTCAACACAGTGCACAAGATGAAAGATTTTCATACAAGTCAACACAGTGCACAAGAGAAAAGATTTTCGCGGGCGCTAAATTCAAACTGAGTTAAAATAATTTGGAATTTGGTACAAACCGTCACACTATGTTGCAAGTATCGTAATACTCCTGGTACTGACTCTAAATCTGTTCAATGTTCACAGGAGAAAACATTAACGAACAAAGACACGATAAGAGAAAACACTTTGCCACAATGCATATTGCTGCCTTGATAGTTTTTCTCCCCTTTCTTTCAGCTTCAAAACGGAGTGACTGAGGGCGGACAATGAGGCCAACTTTGGAAAGAGAGGGGATGAGTTACCGCCAGGGCTACCCACCGGTCATGATCCCCCCCCCCCCCCTTTTTTTTTTAAAACACCTTTCTCAAATAATGCCTCTGTGTCTTCTAGTCAGTCCAAAATATCTATGAGAAACTAGATATTCAAAAACGAAAACAGAAAAAAACGAAGCTCATAGCAACATAGACTCCTCTCTCTCTCTCTCTCTCTCTCTCTCTCTCTCTCTCTCTCAGACCGAAGTATAGCTGTATCGCTGTGTTTGAGTTGAGTAGGTCGCTGTACATCGGCACATAGAGATCCCTGTCACATTGTAAATCACATTAGAACTGTATCTTGGATTGCTAACAATTTCACATTTTATCACCATTTTTTTTTGTTTAATCTACGCTTTTTTCTGCGACCCTTTTTTCATGACGTCGTCTTCTGCGAGTTTTGTCTGCCGTTTCACTCCAATGAAGTCTACAACTTAACGCACATCCGGAAAAAAACAACTCTTCCAGTTTCTTAAGATATATATCAGACAAGATTCTCAATATTTCTTTAAACAAGTCTCTCCTTGCATGTCAGTCTCCATTTTGAAAGCTACAGACAGCATCACTTTTGAGGCAACATGAAATAGCATGGTTAGAATAGCACCATGAAATAGCATGGTTAGAATAGCTACATGCAATAGCATGGTTAGAATAGCTACATGAAATAGCATGGTTAGAATAGCTACATGAAATAGCATGGTTAGAATAGCTACATGCAATAGCATGGTTAGAATAGCTACATGAAATAGCATGGTTAGAATAGCACCATGAAATAGCATGGTTAGAATAGCACCATGAAATAGCATGGTTAGAATAGCACCATGAAATAGCATGGTTAGAATAGCTACATGCAATAGCATGGTTAGAATAGCTACATGCAATAGCATGGTTAGAATAGCTACATGAAATAGCATGGTGAGAATAGCACCATGAAATAGCATGGTTAGAATAGCACCATGAAATAGCATGGTTAGAATAGCTACATGAAATAGCATGGTTAGAATAGCACCATGAAATAGCATGGTTAGAATAGCTACATGAAATAGCATGGTTAGAATAGCACCATGAAATAGCATGGTTAGAATAGCACCATGAAATAGCATGGTTAGAATAGCACCATGAAATAGCATGGTTAGAATAGCACCATGAAATAGCATGGTTAGAATAGCACCATGAAATAGCATGGTTAGAATAGCTACATGAAATAGCATGGTTAGAATAGCTACATGAAATACCATGGTTAGAATAGCTACATGAAATAGCATGGTTAGAATAGCACCATGAAATAGCATGGTTAGAATAGCACCATGAAATAGCATGGTTAGAATAGCACCATGAAATAGCATGGTTAGAATAGCTACATGCAATAGCATGGTTAGAATAGCTACATGCAATAGCATGGTTAGAATAGCTACATGAAATAGCATGGTGAGAATAGCACCATGAAATAGCATGGTTAGAATAGCACCATGAAATAGCATGGTTAGAATAGCTACATGAAATAGCATGGTTAGAATAGCACCATGAAATAGCATGGTTAGAATAGCTACATGAAATAGCATGGTTAGAATAGCACCATGAAATAGCATGGTTAGAATAGCACCATGAAATAGCATGGTTAGAATAGCACCATGAAATAGCATGGTTAGAATAGCACCATGAAATAGCATGGTTAGAATAGCTACATGAAATAGCATGGTTAGAATAGCACCATGAAATAGCATGGTTAGAATAGCTACATGAAATACCATGGTTAGAATAGCTACATGAAATAGCATGGTTAGAATAGCTACATGAAATAGAATGGTTAGAATAGCTACATGAAATAGCATGGTTAGAATAGCTACATGAAATAGCATGGTTAGAATAGCTACATGAAATAGCATGGTTAGAATAGCTACATGAAATAGCATGGTTAGAATAGCTACTGTCTCACATAAAAGCGAATGCCATAGCCATTAGAGTAGCACATATCTGTGTCTCACAAAGGAAAACCTTTCTCGGACAAAACAGGCAAAACATTGTTCTGTTCATATATGAAAAGCCACTATTATGCCCGGCAGACCGGCTGTCTGTCTGTCTGTACACACACAAACACACACATGCATGCACACACACAGACACAGACACAGACACACACACACACACACACACACACACACACACACACACACAGACACACACACACACACACACACACACACACACACACACACACACACGCATCACACACACACACACACACACACACGCACACACACACACGCGCGCACACACACACACACACACACACACACACACACACACACACACGACACACACACACACACCCCAACACACACACACACACACACACACACACACTTCCAATGTTCTTTTGTTCGTTCTAAGGTATCAGTTGTCAGCTTTCTCCACAACCAAAGTACTCCATGTCAATCTTGGCCAAAACACAGTCCAGTCCTAGTGTGGTGGAGTGAGCACTCTTGGCACAGCTGAAATAGATGTCATATCACAGTCCAGTCCTAGTGTGGCGCAGTGAACACTCTTGGCAGAGCTGAAATAGATGTCATATCAAAGTCCAGTCCTAGTGTGGTGGAG
>JAMYXO010000082.1:30000-32500 GCA_033310375.1 Conus canariensis
TAATAAGATAGCCAGAAAACAGTGTGTGCAGAAATACAGAAAGTGTGAGATAAGCCAGAAAACAGTGTGTGCAGAATATGAAGCACCAGAAAACAGTGTGTGCAGAATATAGCCAGGCAAAACAAACAGTGTGTGCAGAATAGATAGCCAGAAAACAGTGTGTGCAGAATGAGATAGCCAGAAAACAGTGTGTTCAGAATATAGCCAGAAAACAGTGTGTTCAGAATAGATAGCCAGAAAACAGGGCAGATGATAGCATGAAACAGTGTCAAATAAGATAGCCAGAAAACAGTGTGTCAGAATAAGATAGCCAGAAAGGTGGAATAACAAAAGTGTGTGCAGAATATAGCCAGAAAACAGTGTGTGCAGAATATAGCCAGAAAACAGTGTGTGCAGAATATAGCCAGAAAACAGTGTAGTGCCAATAGCAAAACAGTGTGTGCAGAATGAAAACTGTGTGCAGATAAAGCCAGAAAACAGTGTGTTCAGAATAGTAGCCAGAAAACAGTGTGTGGATTAGCCAGACACAGATTAGCCAGAAAACAGTGTGTGCAGAATATAGCCAGAAAACAGTGTGTGCAGAATATAGCCAGAAAACAGTGTGTGCAGAATATAGCCAGAAAACAGTGTGTGCAGAATATAGCCAGAAAACAGTGTGTGCAGAATATAGCCAGAAAACAGTGTGTGCAGAATATAGCCAGAAAACAGTGTGTGCAGAATATAGCCAGAAAACAGTGTGTGCAGAATATAGTCAGAAAACAGTGTGTGCAGAATATAGCCAGAAAACAGTGTGTGCAGAATATAGCCAGAAAACAGTGTGTGCAGAATGAGATAGCCAGAAAACAGTGTGTGCAGAATATAGCCAGAAAACAGTGTGTGCAGAATTAGCCAGAAAACAGTGTGTGCAGAATATGCCAGAAAACAGTGTGTGCAGAATATAGCCAGAAAACAGTGTGTGCAGAATATAGCCAGAAAACAGTGTGTGCAGAATATAGCCAGAAAACAGTGTGTGCAGAATATAGCCAGAAAACAGTGTGTGCAGAATATAGCCAGAAAACAGTGTGTGCAGAATATAGCCAGAAAACAGTGTGTGCAGAATATAGCCAGAAAACAGTGTGTGCAGAATATAGCCAGAAAACAGTGTGTGCAGAATATAGCCAGAAAACAGTGTGTGCAGAATATAGCCAGAAAACAGTGTGTGCAGAATATAGCCAGAAAACATTGTGCAGAATATAGCCAGAAAACAGTGTGTGCAGAATGAGATAGCCAGAAAACAGTGTGTGCAGAAGGAGATAAATCTTAAATAAATGTTAGCGAACCGCCCAGAGAACGTGGACAAACGAGTCACAAGACGAAACACAACGCGTTTCGACCTCTTAGGTCTTCATCATGTGAGACATAAAGGAATAAAACAACGCCTTCTTCCTTGCGCTGAACCCTGTGAAGTGATCTGAAGCGATCAAAGCTAAGTGAATTTTCGTTGTTTTATTCGTTTATGTCTCACCTGATGAAGACCTAAGAGGTCGAAACGCGTTGTGTTTCGTCTTGTGACTCGTTTGTCCACGTTCTCTGGGCGGTTCGCTAACATTTATTTAAGATCTGTTTAGATTTCCGCCTGCAGTCCTCTCCCTTTGCAACTAGAATGAGATAGCCAGAAAACAGTGTGTGCAGAATGAGATAGCAGCGTTCTGGGAGCATCTCAAGTGCACAGTGACATTCCGGTGGTCAAACCAGTGGTACCACGAAGAAAACAGCAGTAGTTACTGTTTTTGAGATAGAAACGGTGTTGATGACTCTAAGCAGAACGTGACAACAGTAAGTGTAACCTGAAATCACCCCTTTATTTGGGGGTGGGGGTGGGGGGGGTGGGGGGGGGATGGTGTTACTGTTTCCACTGACACGGTAGGCCCCTCTTCCCTTCAATGTGCAGAGAAGTTCAGTGTGTGTGTGTGTGTGTGTGTGTGTGTGTGTGTGTGTGTGTGTGTGTGTGTGTGTGTGTGTGTGTGTGTCTGAGTGTGTGTGTGTGTGTGTGTGTGTGTGTGTGTGTGTGTGTGTGTGTGTGTGTGTGTGTGTGTGTGTGTAGTAACTGCCTTACGATACCAGTTACAGAGTCAACAGAAAGAGCATTTTATGACCCTACAGGGCGGTGACCAATTAAAACAGTTCATGATCGCAGTCATTTCTGGTTTTCTAGTCTGCTCCAGCTTTGTCCAGCAGCCTTTGATAGACGCAGTACAAGGATTGCTTCAAACACAATGCGAAACAGACAATTACATTTTCTACAAACGCTCCTCAGACGTAATGACAATTACATGTTCGACAAACATTCCTCAGACGTAATGACATTACATGTTGGACAAACACTCCTCAGACGTAATGACAATTACATGTTGGACAAACACTCCTCAGACGTAATGACAATTACATTTCGACAAAACCACACCTCAGACGTAATGACAATTACATATTCGACAAACACTCCTCAGACGTAATGAGAATT
>JAMYXO010000082.1:40000-45000 GCA_033310375.1 Conus canariensis
ACCGGCTCCACGACGCCAACTTGAGGTCAAGGTCCCCAGCAGTGAGATCAATACTGACCCCAGCGCATCGAGCTCATCGTCGGGCCTGGGCAGCATGTCATAGAAGGTGGACAAGAGCTGAATGGGCAACAGTACTCTTCACAGACGAGTCAAGGTTCACCCTCAGGTTCAACGACGGGCGGGTTCGCGTCTGGCGACGTCCTGGAGAACGCTACGTTGACGCTGCCGTCAGGGAGCATGACCGCTATGGAGGTGGGTCCGTGATGGTGTGGGGTGGGTTCAGCCTACGTCACAGGACCCCCCTACACCGTGTTGAAGGCCGCCTGACCGGTGCCACCTACCGCGACACCATCATCCGCCCCCTTGTGATGCCCGCCCTGAGGGCAGTTGGCCAGGGCGCCCAGTTCCAGGACGACAACGCGCCGTGCCACCGCGCCGCCATCGTGAATCAGTTCCTACAAGGGCAGCAGGTGACAAGAATGGACTGGCCTGCCAGGTCACCAGATTTGAACCCCATAGAGCATCTGTGGGACGTGCTGGGGAGGCGAGTGCGGGCCCACAACCCTCCAGCAGACACCGTGGACCAGCTGTTTCAGTTGCTGGAGCAGGAGTGGCAGGCGATCCCCCAGGACACTCTCCGCCGCCTGGTGCACTCAATGAGACGTCGATGTGACGCTTGTTTGAACGCGAACGGTGGTCATACCCGTTATTAACATCATGACATCTACCATAGACTCTTGTTACTTTTCATTTTGGGGGTATGCCTCTTTAATCAAGTGTAAAACAAAGATAATTTTTTGTCACGGTGTTTGAATAAATTTGAATGGATTGAGGAATAATAAAAATAAAATATTCAATCATTAAATTATGTTCAGCTTTGTTTTCTTTCGAATGACAGCAGTTTTCCTAAGTGGTACTTCAATTGTTTTGAGTAGTGTATATATATATATATATATATATATATATATATATATATATATATATATATATATATATATATATATATATATATATATACTGGCGCTTACGCGCTTCGACCCCGTCTCGTCCCGGCGAGTTTGTCTGTCGTGTAGTGTTCCGATGTCCAGTTTTGCGTCACGACGCAATGCGTCACGTGATCGCCGACCCGACGTTGCTGGTTGTAGGACACCAACGATAACCAAATTTGGTGGCGATCGGCCTAAAGCTGTGGCCGTGTATAAGCGAACAGACAGACAAACAAACTGAGCTTTATATAATAGATATGTGTGTGTGTGTGTGTGTGTGTGTGTGTGTGGTGTGTGTGTGTGTGTGTGTGTGTGTGTGTGTGTGTGTGTGTGCGTGCGTGTGTGCGTGCATGAGTGCGTGCGTGCGCGCGCGCGCGCGTGTGTGTGTGTGTGTGTGTGTGTTGTGTTTGTGTGTGTGTGTGTTTGTGTGTGCGTGTGTGTGCGCGCACGCGGGCGCGCGTTTATCTTTCTCATAACTAGTAAAAGCAATTCATACAATTTCAAAAACTGAAACAATATTGCCACGATAAAAACATCACGTCTGAACTTTATATTCCACCAATAACAATCTTTGAAGTTTATCACTACCTAACGCACCTAAAGCAGTCAGTTACCTGCGGGGTGGATGGCCTAGACGGCAAAATCCGCAAACTATCAGCTCCAACAATTACAGATACGTTAACATACGTCTTCAATTTATGCATCGACAAAACTCATTTTTCCGATAGTTTCAAAAAAGCAAGTCATTCCTATCTACAAAGCAGGTGACAGCTCAGACCCTGCAAACTGCAGACCAATCTCAATAATTTCCACTCTTTCCAAACCTTTGGAAAAACACATAAACAAACACACATTACGCCACCTTGATACATACCACTTGCTTCATCCAAGACAGTCCGGGTTCCGACACAACCATTCATGCCACACAATCCTAATCAGCCTGGTTGTTGACTGGCTAAATAGCATTAACAACAACATATATTGTGGTGTCCTATTTATTGATTTCAAAAAAGCATTTGATGTGATAGACCACAACCTTCTTCGAAAATTAAGATTGTATGGCTTATCCACAAGAGCTCTTACGCTTTTTCACTCATATCTCACAAATAGGCAACAATGTGTGAAAATTAATACGACTTTCTCTTCATTTCAAACACTTTCCTATGGCGTCCCACAAGGCTCTATCCTGGGTCCCTTACTGTTCACAATTTACATCAATGATCTGCCTCTCCATATCGCATCCACCTGTGAACTCTTTGCTGATGATACAACAATCCACACAAATCATTCTGATGTTACTGTTCTTGCACAAACTTTACAAGAAAGTGCGGATGATCTCGTGACATGGACTGAACTAAACACATGTCGCTTCACCCAGAAAAAAAAACAACTAAATCCATGCTTATCACAACCAGACAAAAAAGACAAAATCTCACTATTACGTTTCCCCCCGCGCATCTTAAAGATGAATCTGTTGAACAGGTTACATACATCAAATTGCTAGGAATCACAATTGATAACAATATTAGTTGGCAAGCTCACATAGCCTCAATGTGCAAACAGGTCTCTCAGAAAGTCTATCAACTCTCAAAAATCAAACGTTTCCTCGACCTGCATTCACCCAGGCTCTTTCTTCAGTCTCATGTTCAACCATGCATAGACTATGGGTCTACTCTATGGGACTCTGCTAGCGCTAATACCCTCAAACCATTGCTAAGCCTACACACGCGAGCACTCAAATTAGTCCTCCTAAAAAGCAGTAGTCTCCTAGACTCAGACTATAAAAAGGTTCAAGTTCTCCACTTAAGTCTGAGATTAGAATACAACAAAGGGTTCATAATGCACAGAATTACGTCTGGGAAAGCACCCTCAACATTAGTTCACAGATTCTCAATTGATTCCTCAAGGACTCTACCCAAACTTCATGTCCCTGTTCCTAGAATGTACTTATTGATATCCAGTTTAACATATTCAGGTTCCTGTCAATGGAACTCGCTCCCTGAGTCAGCCAAACAACATCAACGCGCCTCAACCTTCAAACACCATTATTACAACCATCTTATGTGCCAATACTTGCGTACTCCATCGTAAATCCACCACCAACTACTACCACCGTCTTTGCCTTATGTATGAACCTGACTATTAAGAAAGTGTTTTGTACTTAAAATGCACTTGCTATTCTGTTTCGCGCGCGCGCGCGCGCGCGCGCGCGCGTGTGTGTGTTGTGTGTGTGTGTGTGTGTGTGTGTGTGTGTGTGTGTGTGTGTGTGTGTGTGTTTTCCTACTACCTCTTTCCCTCTTGTCACTATATCGTAATGCTTGTATTCTTATGCGACTCTCTCTCCTCTCTCTCTCTCTCTCTCTTCTCTCTCTCTCTCTCTCTCCTCTCTCTCTCTCTCTCTCTCTCTCTCTCTCTCTCCTCTCTCTTACGGTCTGCTGGAATGACTTGATTCATTATCTGTATGACATTCTCTCCCCCCCCCACCCTGTACCCGTGGTGACTGAGCTATCATTATGCATTTTTTTTCTCCATTTGTGCTTTTTTTTCTTTTTTTTTCCTGGTGCTTCAAAATCGATTGTCTTGCATCTCCTTGGTATCTTTTGATTGTCAGATTGTTCTAAACATGCTCTTTCCCGCACCCCACTCTCGCCTCTCCCTCCCTCCCTCCCTCCTTCCCTCCCTTCCTGCACTCCTTTCGCTCCTGCGTCTATCCCCCCCCCACCACCCCCTCTATCTCTCTCATAAAAAAATTCCGTATCTAATTTTTGTTCTAGCCACTTTTTGCATGCTACTTTTATTGCCTCATTTTATTTTGCATTGGTGACCCTACTCTGAGCGAGGACTGGATGTAAAAAAGCACATCAGTGCTTATCTATTATCCTCGTAAATAAAGAATGTTGTTTTGTCCTGTCTTGTCTTCTCTCTCTCTCTCTCTCTCTCTCTCTCTCTCTCTCTCTCTCTCTCTCTCTCTCTCTCTCTCTCTCTTGTGGCTCTGTCTCTCTCTGTGTCTCTCTCTGTGTCTCTCTCTGTGTCTCTCTGGCTTCCTCTCTGTCTCCTCCCCCCCCCCCCCCTGTCTCTTTCTCTCTCCTTCTCTGTCTGTCTGTCCCTCTTTCTCTCTCTCATCCTTTCTCTCTGTTTCTCTCTCTGTCCCTCTCTCTCTCTCTTCTCTTTATCTGTCCCTCTGTCTGTCTGTCTGTCTGTCTGTCTGTCAGTGTCTCTCTGTCCCTCTCTGTATCTCCCCCCTCCCTCTCTCTGTCTCTGTTTTTGTCTCTCTGTCTGTCTCTCTCTCTCACTGTTTCTCTGTCTGTCTCTCTCTCTGTCTTCTCTCTCTCTCTCTCTCTCTCTCTCTCTCTCTCTCTCTCTCTCTCTCTCCTCTCTGTTTGGTCACATAAGAAAAATGTGGCCAGTGCAACTGTGTATCCCAAAGTGAGTCCTTGTTGATGTGCCCAGTCTGCTGGTCAGTGATCGTGCCGACTGTGGAGAACCTCACACAGAGGGTCACCGAAGAGAGGAGACGGACGGACACACCTGGTCAGTGATCGTGCCGACTGTGGAGAACCTCACACTGTGGGTCAGCCAAGACAGGAGATGGACGGACACACCTGGTCAGTGATCTCAGTTGAGTTGTTGGCCTGTGCTTGTTTTTTCCCCCACTATTAGATTGTTCGTCTATGTATTTGTCTGACTTTATTCAAGTTTAAAAGGCTGTGCCAGTCTTGAATAAAAGTTACTCTGTGTTAGGTTTTCTTATGGGAGCAAAAGTTACCCCACTTGTTTACTGCATATTGCATACGTCATGTCTGTGTTTGTGTTGCAGACTGAAGAAGACCCTAGGCTGTCGTTGTTCCCTGGGGGGTGTCTTCGCTGGGCACACAGCGAGGCAGAGAGAGAGCTGTGCTGACCTGGGATAACGAGTGAGAATGACGTCATCGCTCCGCCCCGCCCTGCCTGCCAATAACAGCAGGTAGGCTTTCACTGGCTTTGAGGCCTGTCCTCTCCCTGTATGTGCGCCGC
>JAMYXO010000082.1:47500-50000 GCA_033310375.1 Conus canariensis
ATCAAGAACCTAGAGTCTCTCCCAAAGGGAATTGGTGATCGTCTGATGACTATGAGACTGCCTCTCCAAGGAAAGCAGCACCTGACATTCATCAGTGTGTACACCCCCACCTTGACCTACACCCAGGAACAGAAGAAACCGTTATACCAGAGCCTCTCAAGCTTGCTACGCAGTATCCCACAGGATGACAGGCTTTTATTTTTTGCGGACTTCAACGCTCGTGTGGGCAGGGACTCCCAGTCTTGGCCGAATATCATCGGACCACATGGTGTGGGACAGGAAAAAACTCAAATGGGAAGCTGCTTCTTACACTCTGCGGCGAGTTTGGTTTGACCATCACCAACACACTGTTCCAGCTGCCGGACATCCACAAGGCCACCTGGATGCACCCTCGCTCCAGACACTGGCACTTGATCGACTCTGTGATCACTAGGTGACGTGACATCCAAGATGTCCACATCACAGGAGCAATGAGGGGAGTGGACTGCTGGACTGACCACCTGCTGCTGAGGTGAAAGCTCTCCTCCATTGCTAGCACCCACAGACACCAGAAAGCCAACATCAAGAAGAAGCTGGATGTCCAGAAACTGAATGATCCAGTGACAAGGGAAACCTTCGTGACCAACCTTGCGAACCAGCTCAATAGTTTACCAGATGAAGCTGACTTAGAAAAGGCCTGGGTAAACTTCAGAAACGCAGTCTACGACTCTGCTAAGCTGTCTCTTGGGCACCCAAAGAGGAAACACCAGGACTGGTTCGACAGCAACAACATGGAGATCGGCAGACTGCTACAGCAGAAGCACAAAGCCCACACAAGCTGACTCGACGACAAGCAGTCAACAGCCAAGCATGATCGTCTCAGACATCTCAGAGGCAAAGTCCAGGCTGAGCTGAGACAGATGGAGGACAGTTGGTGGAAAGAGAAGGCTGCAGAGTTAAAACAGTACGCTGGTGAGCACAACCCCAAGAAGTTCTTTGCAGACCTGAAGACTGTGTATGGCCCCTCCTCCAACGCCATGGCGCCTGTACGGACAGCTGATGGCACTCTGCGTACTGAGAAGAGTGATATTGTACAGCGGTGGTGTGACCACTTCAGCCAACTTTCTGAATAGACCATCTCAGATCGATCAGCAAGCGATCCGGGACATGCCCCAACGTCCAGTTTTGACATCGCTTGGCGACCCACCGACTACGGAGGAAATCTAGAGGGCGATCAAGCAGTTCCCAATCGGAAAGGCACCGGGCCCTGATGGCATTCCCCTTGAGATCTTCAAGGATGGTGCAGAGGCCATGGTCGACAAGTTAACTGAGCTGATGCAGCAGTTCTGGGGTGAGCGAGCAGTACCACAAAACTTCAAGGATGCCAACATCATCCACCTGTACAAGAATAAGGGCGACAGAGCATCATGCGACAACCACAGAGGCATCTCACTATTGAGCATAGCAGGAAAGAATATGGCCCGGGTCATCCTGAATCGCATCATACAACCCTTGCTGGACGATGTCGTCTCCGAGAACCAGTGTGGCTTCAGAAGCAGCAGGGGGACAATCGACATGATCTTCGCTGTTCACCAGCTGCAAGAGAAGTGCCGGGAACAGAATTAGAATCTCTACATCCTCTTTGTGGTCCTGACAAAGGCCTTCGATACTGTCAGTCGCGAGGGTCTGTAGGCTATACTGTCCAAACTTGGCTGCCCACCGAAGTTTGTCAAGATCATACGATATTTCCATGATGACATGATGGCTCGCATAGTGGAAAAAGGCACTGTGTCTGACCCCTTCCCCGTGTCCAACGGAGTGAAGCAAGGATGTGTCCTGGCACCAATCCTGTTCAGCCTTATGTACGCCACAATGCTGTTCTCTGCTCTCTCCAGTACCAACGTGGGGATCAATGTCCGCTACAGATGTGATGGCCGCTTCTTCGACTTAAGGTGCCTGAAGGCCAGAACAAAAGTTCTTGAGGCCCATGTTAGCGACTTCCTGTTTGCCGATGAGTGTGCACTCGCAGCACTCAACGAACCAGACCCGCAAGAGCTTGCCAGTTGCTTGTCTGCAGCAGCAAAGGTCTTTGGCTTGACGATCAGCCTGCGGAAGACAGAAGTGATGCTAAAACCAGCACCTGCCCTCTCTCCTCCAGAACCAAAGATCGTAATCGAGGACACGACCCTGAACAATCGAGGACACGACCCTTCATCGTGTGGCTTGGATAAAGAAGTGTCGAACAGACTGGCAAAAGCAGGAGCTTCCTTCGGCAGGCTTTGGAACAGTGTGGGGAGAGCGTGGCATCATTCTAAGTACCAAATTCGCGGTCTACAGAGCAGTCGTTGTCATCTCGCTGCTCTACGGCTGTGAGACCTGGACACTGTACAAGAAACAACTGAAGACTCTGGATCAGTTCCACCTCCGCTGCCTGCGTAAGATCATGGGCATCTCCTTGGAGGACAGGATTTCCAACACAGAAGTGCTTCGCAGAGCAGAGATGCCTGGTATCGAGGCGCTG